>CABFOW010001602.1:31054-138557 GCA_902141385.1 Timema californicum
TGTATAGTTGTGTTCTTGTATACATTTCGTTGGACAGTGTTAGGTGTATAGTGGTGTTCTTGAATACATTACATTAGACAGAGGAAGCTGTATAGTTGTGTTCTTGTATACATTTCGTTAGACAGTGTTAGTTGTATAGTGGTGTTCTTGAATATATCTCATTAGACAGAGGTATGTGTATAATAGTGTTCTTGAATACATTATATTAGACAGAGGTAGGTGTATAGTTGTGTTCTTGTATACATTTCGTTAGACAGTGTTAGGTGTATAGTGGTGTTCTTGAATACATTACATTAGACAGAGGTAGGTGTATAGTTGTGTTCTTGTATACATTTCGTTGGACAGTGTTAGGTGTATAGTGGTGTTCTTGAATACATTACATTAGACAGAGGAAGCTGTATAGTTGTGTTCTTGTATACATTTCGTTAGACAGTGTTAGTTGTATAGTGGTGTTCTTGAATATATCTCATTAGACAGAGGTATGTGTATAATAGTGTTCTTGAATACATTATATTAGACAGAGGTAGGTGTATAGTTGTGTTCTTAGTATACATTTCGTTAGACAGTGTTAGGTGTATAGTGGTGTTCTTAAATACATTATATTAGACAGAGGTAGGTGTATAGTAGTGTTCTTGAATACATTTCATTAGACAGGGCTAGATGGTTATTAGTCTTCTTGAATACAATACATGAGACAGAGTTGGGTCTATAGTAATTATCTTTTATACAATGAGTGAGACAAGAGTAGGTGTGTAGTAGTGTACTTCAATATGATGCATAAATTCTGCAGGTTCTAGGTTTATGATAACATTCTTAATTTTAGTCAATGAGCCAGGGTAGAATGTGTGTTCGATCACTTGACTATAATTCATCAGACAATATTAGGTTTTGATAACATGTTTGATTCTTTTCCAATGGGAGGTATTTTTAATTTTCTGTCCAAGTAAGTTGGTTTCCTTTTTTATGTTATTCTACTGCCTCAACCTGCATCTTGATTGTATTTTTTAAAAGTTATGTACAATCCTAATGCACATTAAGATTAATGATATTAAAAATACATTTATTTTAAATACAGTAGTCTCTCATTTATCCGACCGTCAATTATCTGACATTACGCTTTATCCGACCCATATATAATGTGCTATTAGAGTGACCTCGCTGCTAGGAAGAGAAACAAACCTGTTAAACAAACATCAATCACAACACTTTGCATACTAAATTTTATGATAATAATTGCAAATAATTGACTTTGTTCTGTTTATATGAATGAAATAATAGTTGTTTTTTTTAAATTTATTGCATAATTTTACTATGGGTAGCTACTAATCCTTATTTCATATCTCTTCTACACTTGATTTTGATTTATTGAATTCCAGCTCCTTCCCTTGTTTCTGTATTATCTAAGATTTTGGTTATCTGACCATCTGTCAGTCTCGCTTTGGTCGGATGGTGGTAACTTAACTATTCTGATTTTAGCACTTATTACAGTTACTATGATATTATATAATTTAATTTTATTTAATCTCTTTATAATTGATTTACTTTTAATTTTTAATTAATCATGATACAAAGAATATTTATTATTTAATAATATTATTAATCAGGTCTTGGTTAATGCAGACCAGCATTTTTATTAATTATGACATAGTCACTTGATCCAATGATGATCAGCATTTGGCCTGCCAAATATTTATGCCTCCAATATTTTTAATTGTGCTTTAATGGATATTAAGGTACTGGGGCTCACCAATATTTAGCTGTCGTAACAGACAGCCTTGGCCATTAATCTGTTTCTGGGAGGGTACAGTTAGATTGCTTCTTAGATCAACAGTAATTTCTTTCATCCTCTAACAATTGGCAAGGGGTGAGGAAGTAAAAACAAAAACACAATATTAACACAACTACACTACAATGTTTCTATATAATCCAATAATCATGCATTTAATAATATTTTTTTCAGAGGATGTTGAGATAACTAATCTTTCAGAATTGCTGCTAACGATAGATTTTCAATCTGACTTTCCATTTTTTATTGTTGATAAAGAGGGACAGCTAGCAACAAAATGTATAAAACATTTGGACGGGAAGTCAAGCACAATAATAACAGTTCATTTTGATCCATCTTATACGACTGGTTTGTATTCTCGGTTGACATTAGGATATCTTCACTACCAGTACAAGGAGCACCCTCAAACTGTAAGTGCATAGTAACATAACTGCATGAAATTAAACAGACTTGACTTAAGTAAATATTAAATTATCATTGTATTTTGTGGTTTTTTATGTGTGTTAAAACATTTGGGTTAGTTAATGATTTTGTTTCACCAAACTCTGTACATAGACGCTCATCCCCCACATTGGCATATCTAATATCTATTTTTACTCTTCCTCAGCCTACAATTCAGGTTTTGGATGTGTTAAAACCAGGGCTGTGGGATCGGTATGTTAATCCTCTGACTCCTCTTTTTTTTCTACTGTCTGACTCTGACTCCTTCAGAAATAACTAAAGTGCATTAATTAGTAATGACAAATTTACTGCAGTAAAATGTTTCAATACAGATGAATTCATCAGAAGCTTCTTTGGTAAAAGTAATCATATTTGAATAAACTTTCCTGTGCAAATTACAAATATTAGCCCTAAAGAACAAAAAAAAGTTTAACACTGTTATAATATAATTTTTTATTTTAAGTCGGAGTCAGTACATTTTTATTGCCTTTGATTCTAACTCCACCCAAAATTACTTCAGACTCTGACTCCACAGTACTTGTTATAAATAATAAATACTTAATATTTTAGTCAATGTGATGCTCACAAAGTAAGACCAATATTTGTTCACCACTTACTTTGACTCTTGGCCTCACATTGTGAAAACCCAATTTAAAAGTTGATATAAATTTGGAAGAAGGTACAGAAAAAGTGTATAGAAACATATAAAAGAGATGAACACAACATGGCTTTTACAATGAAAAGAAGATCACAGTTCACACTCTACAGTGCTACCATTGGACAAAGTGGGAATGGCTGCCTCTTGAAGAAAATCAATCGTTACCGCCCAATCCCCGAACCTAGGTCTCATTCTATCAGAAATCATCAGGGAGGAGTGTGAAACGCGCAACGCAACTTCCTAAAAGAGGAAACTAAAAACACATAAGGGAGAAAATGGAAATTTGTAACGAATGATAAGACATATAAAAAGAATAACATAAAGGACAAACACAGGAAAAGAACATTGGATGTGAATTTATAATATAACTCTATAAGGAAAACCTCTTTTCGCTTTATGAGGTAATTGTATTATACTTGGAAGAAGGTACAGGAAAGGTGAATAGAACCATATAAAAGGGACAAACACAATATTTCAGTGAAAAGAAGAACACAGTTCACATTTTATGGTAAAGTCACACAAATAGTGCCGCAGAGCGGAGCAAGATGGTGCAGTGCGGCATGAAATGGACCAGAGCGATGACTCTGCAGACAGGAAGCTTAGCAGAGTGGAATGTTTCTCCCAGTACCCTATTTCATTCAGCATCATGTCTTTGTCGAGACTGCAATGCCGTTTGTTTCTACCCACTATTCACCAATTATTTTTTTAAATTATATATTTACTAGCATACAAAAGTACACATTTTAAATTCATAGCACGTTTCACATTGCTTTGCTTCAAAAGCAATAGAGGCAGTGCTATAAAGAGATTGTGAAGAGAAAAAAAACTTACTTTCGCAATCCAAAGTAGCTGACACCTCTTCACATAGCTCATCAATTATCCCCCGGTCATAGTACTGGGGATGCTTTACTTGCCATAAAGCTTTTCTGTTATACACCTTAGCCACAAGTTGCTTAATGTATATGTTATCCATGTTGACTACCGCTCTGATCACTCTTGAAAATCAAACTGGCTTGTTCCTTTAATGACCGCTCTGCTCCACTTTGTGTCACTCTGCAATGCGCCACTGTCTGTGTGTCGATCTCTATGCTCTAGTAGGTTTTTGTTTCAAAGCGGGGTCCCTCCACTCCACGCCGCTCCTTGGGTGACCTTACTCTTACATTGCTGCCATTGGACAAAGAAGTAATTGTTGCCTCTTGAAGAAAATCGATCGTTACTGCTTTTATATATGTTTATATTTTTACCTTCTCCCCAATATAATACAATTACCTCTTGAAACTGCCTTAACTTGCTAGGAAGCATGATAAAAAAAATAGTCAAGGAGTTACCAGAGAATAACAGTATTTATTTTATTAGACATATTGGAGATAGAAGATATACAAATAATATTACAAATGCTGAGGTACTGCCCAAGGCAAGTCAAGTCAAAGATTTATAATTAAATATACATTATAATAAATATGACTAGAATTCAATATAAACATATTGTTTAATTAGTATGCTCGCCAAGTTAAGTTTAAAGTGAGAGACAGCTATAACTACCATCAAGGATGATCAACAAGTTACGACTCAAAGGTCAAAATGAGAATTAAACTCAATTTATTATACATAGTCACCGGGTGACAATAAGTTATACTATCATAATCTCTTTTGAGATAAAGTAACAATTTCCAAGTATAATAAATCCGCCGCCTAACGGCTAAGTTATACTATCCTAAGGTATTTTGGACTGTACAATTAAAGTCCCCAACAGACGCAATATCAGCATCATTTACTAAGCGCCTTACATACATACGCTAATAGTACGTATACTAATGTAACTGAAGTTTAGGTACATAATAAAAGCTATTAATGGAAGTATCTTACAATCCAAATAATGCCCAAAAATGTGTTTAAAGACATTAAGTGATAAGCAATAAATCTACGAAACCAAATTATTCCGCTTTCCCATAGCAATCTAATGTAATACAGTGCTCTCAAAGATACAAAGCGCTACACTAAAGTTTAAGAGCTTGCTTCTCGTCCAATCAAACATTATTCTACAAAGCAATACTTTTGATTATCATATCGCTTATAGTTAGAGTCCCACATGGTAAAACGTAAATTTAGACAATCAAGGAATAATTATTCACATAAAACTTATTTGCTTTTACCACCACAATATAGCATAAGTTTGAAACAGTTAAAGAAAAGCACATATCTGATAGTTAAATTGCTTGGTCCCCACATAACCATCTGTTAATTTAAACTGCCTAAGTAAAATATACTCAAATATTCCCAACAAACATCAACTGCTACTCAGACTGTCGGCAAGAGCTCAAATAGACGCAAACCGCCAAGCGGCGAAACAGAAGTGACTTTACATAGTATAATGGTTAAGTTCTCCTTAATATGAAAAATACTAATAGATACGTGGTTACAAATTAACCACACTGATAACAACAAACCCATCCCGTAATACAAATTTAAATTAATAAGCCCGAAAATAATAATTTTTGAAAGGTTCCCCATAATATTACCAAAAGAGAATTTTGAAGAACATAATTAAGTCCAAGCTTAATCCGTTCTCACCTAGTAATCCAGTGATACAATGAGTGCTTATGAAAAAGATATATCGAAATATATAGTCCATACAAATATCAGACATGCCCACAAAGAGAGGGAAAGAGGGGAGATAAGCAGCGCTTAGGAGGGATAGCGGCGACTCTAGGAGCTACAAGAATATCGGAGAACCATCTAGACTGCTGAACCGGAAACTACACTGGTCAAGTTTCAGTTTCACTTTGTTTATGGGT
This sequence comes from Timema californicum, assembly GCA_902141385.1. Taxonomy (NCBI): domain Eukaryota; kingdom Metazoa; phylum Arthropoda; class Insecta; order Phasmatodea; family Timematidae; genus Timema; species Timema californicum. The sequence goes on from CABFOW010001602.1 coordinate 36,735, forward strand.
GGGGCTTCTATCACGAGTGGATCGTTGGGCAGTATTTCCATTTAGACCGTGGGGTTGAGTTGTAGGGAGAGTATGTCGCGGCACGTGTGCTCCAGTGTTTACTTTCAGCAAGGCAGGTGGTGAGTGTACTCCCATTTGATTGAGTTCGTAGTTCTTTTTTTTTTTTACATCATTACACTCATAAAGCAAAAAGAGGTTTTCCTTCAAGAGAAAGTTGAAATAAAGAATTTAGAAATGCAAAAAAACCTCTCCAAATTTGAACAATTAAAACAAATAACATATAGTCTTTGACCACACTTTACAAACACACAATTCTGCATTGAACATCCTACACTTGCAGGGCCACAAAGGACCCACTATTGACTCCTATGCAAATATGCATGTTTCATTTTTTCTAAAAATACCCTATGTCTTCTTGTATAAAGCAGTAGCTAACATTATGAAGGAGGGGAGACTGAAATGTTAGTCACAATCTTCTTACCTATTATATCTTATATTATCTCTAGCTGACAGTTTAGTAATATTATGTTAATCACTAATTTTTGATTTCACGACACATCAGACTTATAATGGCACACTAAACAAAATAATATATTTATCAGCTCTTCTCCTTCCCTTTTAAAACTTAGGTAGAAAGTTAATATCTTTTAAATAATGTGCACATGTATGCTACACTAAACATTGTTTTCAGAATCGAAATTAAAATTGAATAACAATAATTTTTATAAAGGTCCAAAGTGCCCAACGGAGAAAACCACAAGATTTCTCATGAAAATACTATACTTTTTTAAAAAAAAAGCTCTTTTGTTCAGTTTACATGTAATAGATTGTGAATTTATTAGTCTACATTAAATAATTCTTACTGCAGACCTATGTGGGCAAACTTTTTAAGTCTAGTAGTAGGGCAGGTATTTCATGTTTGATTAGCTGTCTTAGAAATATTTTCTCGAATACTAATATCCTTCCACCTACTCCGCCTTTTCCCCCAAAAACTCCACTCTCTTCTGCTGAAGAAGGGGACTTATGTACATACCCTTAAAAGTTCATAGTTATATGTTTTTAATTGTGAACTTTTGAGGCCTAGAGTTTTCCGATAAGTGTATGAGCCTTGCCCCTTTATCCTCTTTTCAATGTTTAGTTCAATTAAATTGTATTTTATCCTCACATCTTAACTCCAAACAGTTTGACACCTCTGTCGAGACTAGCTTCTTCTCGAGGTTGGTATAAGTACCCTTAAAGTAGGAATAAAGAAGTGGTGAGGTGAAGGTGTGGGGGTCAATTGGGGGAATGACTAACTCACTCATACCTTTAGCAATTCTGAAGTGTTTTTTTAAAGGGTTTTGTGGTTATAAAATAAACATGTCATTACAATACGATTTTTGATTTAACAGGCTAATAAAATAGTTGGTTTCAGTCAAAACAAAATACTTTAAACCATTGTATAATTGAAGACATTTGCTTATATTTCATGTAGCCCAGATTACAATTATTTATAGATAATATTATTATTTTTCAACTATGAAAAGGTGCATTATAATTTGAATTAAAAATGTAATGTAATTTAGGATTTAAGGGAGAAAGAGGGTCCAGAATACTTTTAACACTCTCTTGGTTGTGTGCTTCCAATCATTCATAGATACTATTTTTGTCATTTACAACTCAATAATAATATTTTTTGTATTTAATGTATTGAAAACATTCATTTTAATTTTAATCAAATTATATGGTATTAATTAGCATTTAAATATGGTGGGTGGGTTGGGTCAGATGGTGAGAATAGGAAGTGTCAGAACCCCAAAACCTGGATTTACGTGTCTGACAGCACAACATTCATTTAGGTCAGAAATACACCGATAATTCAAGGATTTATCATATTTTTAAGGTTTGGTGCTAATTTTTTGAACACCAATCATGTTACTTTTTTTTTCAGGGTGTTTTACCACTAAGAGGAGAAGTTAATTTTCCCAACATAAAACTGTTACCTAGTGTTATTGACTTTGGTTGTGTCCCAATCGGTACCAATGTGTACAAGGAGTTTTTTGTTAGGAACATTAGCCCATTACCTATTGATTACGAGTGGAGCATCACAGACTATGAAATTAATCTGATGCCACAAGATGAAAAGGTATTTTCAGATATTTGTAAGTAATTTTTTGAGTGTTATAATATATTCTAAGCCATATGGTAGTTCGTAATTGATATAATTCTACTTTAATAAAATGTTAAGTTGGGTAAGGTTGTCATGGCAACTTTTATTTGTGATGTTTCACAGTAAATATCACAAGTCTCTTTCAGAGATTTGTGATAAATGTTAACATTGATACACATAGGCAAACACTAGCTTTCTTTAATCAATATGAAATCATATGAAATGGTATTTTATATCAATTTGTTTGGTTAGTTTATGAAACTCCTGTTTTTTTTTATAACCTGATTGCACTTAGGTTTTCTACATAGAGAAAACTAGCACTTTTGCTATCATACTCAAAGTCAAACATTGATCTTCTTAACCAAATGGTTTCTTCTTTGGCTACAGTAACTGCAGCTACATATTCTTCCTCACTCGTACTTGAAGTTATTATATTTGGCCTCTGTGATGCTCATGCTATTTGTTAACATGAATGTGTATCCAGTGGTTGATCTCCTGGTTGCTACTTCAATAACACAATCCGCATATGAGTACTTTAGCTAGGCTTATTTATTTTCAGTTTTTCGATAAGTTATAACTATTTCTATTGTATTTATTACCTATCTTATTACTTATTATTCTTTTGACTGCCTGCCAATCATTGTCATTTTGGTTATTTAGAAATATACTGACTGAATTTACAGCAAATTCTATGTCAGGTCTTGATACTTTGGCTAAAAACATTAAGGGTCATATTGCTTCTCTAAATGATACATTTATCTGAGCTACATTTTCTTCAGTTACAAGCTCTAGTGTGAGATTAGGGTCAGCTGGTATTGATATTCCCTTAGCCTTATTCTTTCCAAATCATTTAGGGATCTGCTTGGCATACTCATTTTGATTTATGAACATAGTTTTCTTATATACATCATGCTTTATTTGCAAACCTACAAATATTTCACAATTTCCTATGGTAATGTCAAAGAATTCTTTAAAGAGTCCAAAACTTTCTGAAGAGTATGTTGAACTTTTGAGTCTATTTAAGCCACAATCTACAAATAAAATCAGATATACATTTTCATTATCAAATTCTCCAATAAAAATACATTTGTTAGCATTACTTTTTTTGAAGTTGAAGCAATTAATGAATGTTTTGAACTCGTTATTCCAGCACCTCATTGCTGGTTTGCAGTCGTACAGTGTCTTTACAAGTTTACACATAACCGAATATTACTTGTTCTTCACATTTACACCTTAATGTACCCTCATATAAACTTACATATCTAACCTTTCACAAAGGATTGAACTTTTCACATCAAACTACACTTTGTCAAGACCTTTGTGAGTTGTGATGGCTAGAAACACACAAATGAAGTCCTATCCATATTTAACTTTTCACCCTACATATATAAAGCTGCAGTCACTTTGGATGCACGCTTGCGCAAATATTAGGTTGCACAAGCAAGTGTAAGTAGCTTGCGCATGTATGAAGTGGTCACATTGGTTGCAACTAGGTGCAAATAATCACGTCCCGCGAGTCGGCAAGATGGAGTCATTGGACAAACAAGAGTTTGTGATGAAAAATGGTGTGTTTAAATTTTTAATTTAGGGAAGAATGTGTTAACGATTATTTTAAGAATAGGGAGGAGGATGGAGAATATAGCCGCATATTCCTGGATCTGCTTAATCAGCCAGATACATTATTTGGTTACTTTAGAATGATGCCAAACACATTGTATTATATCCTAGAAAAAATATCACCAATGATCTCAAAGCACTCAAACTTCATAATTTGTGTATCTCCAAAAGATTTCATTATTGTATTGTTTATTTTTATTTTTATTTCAGAAGGGAAAAAGTACTATTTTGAAAGTTAAAAAAATAATCATATAAAGTAAGTAGCATTAATTGATAAAATGTCTAGGCCTACAGTAACATTGATGAATATTGTAAGTAGTATTTAATTAGGCTGATAAAATATTAAATATTTCCCAAGTGATATCCCAACATTTGTTTTACAAGGTAAAAGTTCTTCGTAGCTTTCAACACTTCTTGTTGATTCCTCCGATTGCTGCCCACTTACACATTATTACACATCTGTGATAAACCCTCTTCCTCAATGAACAGATCTTCGACCTTTCGTCTGACCATCGTCTTCCTGTGTTGTGGGACAGTTCTCAGAGAGGGTAGGAGGCTTATAAGAAAATGGTAGTATGCATCTTGTACCTATCGTGTAGATTCCCTTCTTATTTCATACTTTGAAACCTTTCTTTCCTCTAGCTGGACCATTTGTTGCAGTAGCAATCTTTTAAACAGCTTTTGACGTTGTGGTACTGCCGATTGTCAATCTGCCTATGTAAGTGATGCTGGACATTTTGCTGAGGTTCTAGGTACGTTAGAATACCCGTCAACACCTAAACTCTCCATTAGTACATCTAATGGTGGCTCTTCTTCCTGTTGATCCTGAGAAAAAAAATTCGTCTTGCATATCCAGACTATTTTGAAGTTTTTCGTCTTCCTGTCGAGGAGTACCCATGCTCCCAGTCATAGCACGAGGAGTGAACTGGACTTGCAGGAACGACAAACCTTCAAAATGTGTCAATTTCGATTTCCGTTTGTCTGCAGCAGCTTAGCAAGTACTTTTCCTCTTTTTAGCGAGTTCTTTTTTGTAGTTTTCTCACAGCACACTCTCTATTTACTCTTGACAACCTCACCTGCACATAATTGAAATCTTATAAAGCATTTGTTTCTTAAGTAAAGGTCAGTGCTACCAGTTTCCAATACTTTTTTTTTCATTATCTACTTTTGGAGAACAAACATGGAGAATTAATTTCATGTATTAACTATGCGTTTTGGAAAAAAACATCTTGGGTTGTCATTTTTTTAAATATGTAGGTGTGTTAAAATGGCCCTGTGTTAGGACCTAGCAATTTGTGTACCTTTAATTGGTTTTGGTTGTGAATGTGAGGAATGCCAGGCCTCCACTATGGTTCAAATTCCACGTTAAATGGCAGGTCCTCCATTTCATCTCACAATCATCCTACTATTACACATTAGTGTAAGTGTGTATAACCCGAACGGGTAGTAAGCTGCAGTGCTAATAATAATAATTCAAAACTACCGGCCAAATAATGACTTGAGTGGATACATTAGAGCTACTGAAAAGGCAATTAAAATCAGAGACGCCTTTAAACACTACTTCAATACCAAATAACCCAAACATTGTTCAAACTTTCATAGGCTAACTACTAATAATGAAGCATAACTATTCAGTAAATAATTATATTATTTTGTGATTTTTGTGGTAGTTAAAACAATATTTAATTTGAAATAAAGTTTTTTCACCACTTTTCAAAACTATCATTTCTTACTTGGAATATCCAATATGGTTCCTATCTCCACCCACAATTTCTTTATATTTATTGTCTCTGTTGCTATGGTTCTTAAAAGAGGCATCCCAGATTGCCTTTCTTGCTTCACCGCATGCTATTAGCCTATCTATTTCCATCGTAAACACAAACACACAAGGATAAAACCTCTTGAAAACCCAAAGGAAATAAAATAACTCTCACGTTAATACAGCAAGCGGGCATGAAGAATCAAATTTATTTGATCCATGGTTGCATGTGCACAAGCTATTACAAGCTTGTGCATCCAGTTCATACTCAGTTTGACCAGCTCGGGCGCACCCCTGGTTTAGATGGATTTACTCTAATTTTGTTTCTTTGTGCACGCTTGCACACACTCACACATACAGTTTACTTGCACAAGCGTGCATCCAAAGTAACCGCAGCCTTATACAGTGTAATGTTTTGTGTTTGTTTAAATGTTGTACATCTTAGAATGTAGACTGACATGCCCACAGCTTCAGCCTACAGGTACAGAGGTAGCTGTGCTGAGTGCAACATTATTTGTGAACATTTAACTGTTGTTCTGTTATCCTTTTCTGCTTTTTCATTCTGCCGAAGTGTGTACGGGGCTGTACTCTCGAGTTGGATTCCACGTATTGAGATATATTCAAGTATGTCTTTATTACAGTATTCTCTTCCACTGTCCATCCGCAATCTCTTCATCGGGTTCTTGAATTTGTTCGTTACCAATTGTTCAAATTCTTTGAATCTGTCGAAGATGTCTGTCTTGTGTTTAACGAAGTATATCATTCTGAAACCAGATGCGTCATATTTAATGTTGGGAAGAATCTTGCACCTACAACTGATTTTACTTTCATTGGTCCACAAACATAACTGGAAATATTCCCTTGGCTTGGAAGCTCTGCTGGATCCTGATTTTGTAAACGGTTTGATATGTGATTTACCTAGTTGACTTGCCTTGCAGAAAACTCTTTAGTACCCCCAGCTTTAATCCTTCCGTTGTTCCCTGCTCTGCCATTTTCTTTATTGTTTGCTGATTTACATGACCGACTTGATTCCCAGCTCAGATACTTTTCCTTCATTATCCTTGACTTTTCTGAAAAATTCAATAAATATCATTATTATTTAATTTTACACCGTGTCTGCAACACTCGAGTCTTTAGACAGTTTTATAACATTATGTTATTTGAATTGAACTTAGTATTTAGTGGTTGTGCATACTGCCACAGAAACGAGATTTTTCCTTAAAGACAATATATTTGTTATTTGTCCCTTTAATAAAACACTATTCACTATTGGATACAAATTTGCCACTGTACAAGATACATAAACTAATTTGCACACTGTTATTGTATTGAATGCACATTGTAAAATAATTTGTTTGACTTTATTAGGACACTATCTTCCATTATTTTGCAACTAAGTTTACTGTCTCAAATTTTGTATCACTACACTTTGTTTTGCTGATGACATTGCTATTTGTGCTGAAATTGAAGAGGATATTCAATAACTACCGAAAATAATCGAATAAATAATGAAAATTGGATATTATATGAAGATCAACAAATATTAAACAAAAGTGCTGATGTGCAGTAAAGTAAAAATCATTCAAATGAATGTAGAACTAGACTAAGTAAGGCCACAGCAAGTAATGGAGTTCTCCTACCTAGGAAGTAAAATAACCGAAGATAACTGAAGCAAGAAATATATAATAAGTAGAATAGTGCAGGCGAAGAAAGGTTTTCATAACAAGAAGACATTACTAATCTCGATATGCAAAAAAATAGGAATTTGAGAAAAATCCCTAAGGGCATATGTTTGTAACATTGTGCTTTATGGACATGTTAAAATGGACCATTGGTACAAATTAGAAGAAAATATTAGAGCATTTTAAATATGGTGTTATGGAAGAAAGTTGAAAATATCATGGGAGGAAATGGTATCAAATACAAAAATGTTAACAAAATCAAATGAAGAAAAGAAACTTTGGGAAAGTATACAGCAAAGAAGAGTTAACATGGGACGAGATATCTTACAAAAAAAAGTAGTCCCATGGCTTCTTTGGTGCTGACTGACAGCTTTAAAAATTTACCAGACCAAATTACGTATTCTTACGCTGAACCAGATGATCCGCAAAAACATGTTTTTAGCAGCTGTAACTTATGACATTCAAAATTTAGGTATATACCTATATTTTGACTGTCAGAAGTCAGATGTGAGCTGTCAGTCAGCACCAAAGAAGCCATGGGGCTACTGTAGACATGATAGTTTGACAAAGATAATTACTGAAGGAGATATAGAAGGGAAAAATCCAAGAGGCAGACCAAGACTGGAATACATGAATCAGATAGCGAACAATGCTGGCAGAAGAAGGTACAAAGATGTAAAACAATTGGTCCAGGAGAGCCATAAGTGGAGAGCTGCAGCAAACTGATTGCAAGATTGATGGCCTAATGATGATAAATTAAGTAATATTATTTCCATTTAACACAAACCAATAGTTTTATGGAAGAATTGCATGAAAGGTTTGAAGCCATTATTTATTTACTCCTACAAATCTATTTTATACAATGGAGCATTTCTTTCATCAAAATCACCGAAGAGGGAGATGTGTGTTCATCTTGTTTTAATGTTACTTTCCTCTCTACACAAGTTCTGTTTCGTACAGTGTTTAGCTGTCAAGGGGAATTATCTTGCAAGCTTCTGGTGTGATGTCAATTTTCTCAGTTGAGGCATCTAAAAATATGGAATCTCTGAGATTGTGTACGAGATGCGGGCAATCCACTAATGACTTGCAACCCACACATTTCAAAATTAGTGGTTCTGAAACATATACACTCTGTATATAGAATATTTATTTAGTGTAAGAACAACCATAGAAGAACCACGTGTGTCATGATGCATGCTATCTGAATACAATGTTGTAATAAGTGACACATTTTCCAATATTTATTAAAATGAGTAAAAATCCCTTAAAAATCAAGATAAAATAATAAAATATAACCTAAATATTGTTATATTCATTAAATTGAAAAAAATAAACCTGGACATGGCAACCAAACTAAATTTTGCATCTCTTACAGTCAACTATGCCATATGTTTTTTTTAAATGTTTAATTCAATATCACATTCCAAAAAGGGGGAGGGTAGAATAAGGAGATGGACAAAAATAAATATAGAATGTCATATATAGAATTGTTTTTCAAGTGTCATTAAATGTCCACAATAATTGTATAGCTGAAATACAGTAGTCTCTCGGAAACTTGACCCAATATGGACTGAGACGGTGTTGAGTTATTGAAATGTTGAGTTTTATGAATTATCTTGTATAAGATGCATATTTGCTATGTCATGTTTACCAAACAAGGATGAATCACAGTACAGTATTGAATATTATAGGTACAGTTTTACTCTACTGTAGTATTGTACAGTACAGTACATTAAATTACATGTTAATATTATAGCGTACATACATATGTGTAATATATCGAAGTGCAGTACAGTACTGGTCATATAATATTGTATTGATTTGAATAACACGTTATTGAATTGAAAAACTAACAAACACAGCACTTGTAAAAACACCATAGCACGACTGTTCCACTCGAGTTACACAAATAAACTGAGAGGTTTTACATTTGAATGGCCTTGGATTGTGATAACTGGTGCCAATAGCTGTGTGCATGTGCGCACGCCGAGTTACACAGAAGGTCGAGTTTCTGAGACTCTACTCTACTTTCTTGTATTATAGTTATCCCTGATAGTCAAGATTGTTTTCAAACATTATATTTACTTAAATTCCATTTCCAGTCTAGAGGAATTTAAGTAAATATAATGTACAAGGGTGACTTGTAGGCTGATGCCAGGGTAAGGAAGGCTTGACACAACTTTTCTAGTAAGTTGTTAGCTTTCTCTGATTATCTATTTGGTTAACTTTTTACTCTTATTCTCCTGGCCACCCAAACTGTAACTGGTTTTTGGCCTCACCATTAAGCCTTCTTCATGCACTTTAGTCCTTTACATCACTCTCTTCTGTTCCCATCTTGTGCAAGTCCTTGCTGATTTGATCTCTTCATCTTATTCTGGGCCCGCCTGGTGGTCTCTAACCTACTATTTTCTCACTCCATATGTCCTTTAATATTGATCCTGCATGTCTTATTATCAGTACTTGTCCTGCCCACCTCAGTTTTCTGGACTTTGCCTCTGCCACCACACCTGGTTCCTGGTATAACTAACTCACTCAGCTTTCTCCTTGACTACACACAAAATAATGTAATTAACGATATTTTTTAAATCTTTAATGTCATGGTAGTCACACATTTGGAAAACCAATAGAACTGAGAAAACACAGGACATTTTTTGTGTCTGGAAACTACATTGGATTTCACAAAAAAGTTAAAAGCTACTGGAATATGTGTGAATTTGCACATTAAACTAGTAGGTCTTTGCATAAAAGAAAAATGCAAAACTAAAGAACTGAGCACTTTTATTCAAACCCATATCTTACCGCCCTTTTCCTCTCTCTTTCTTTCTCCCTGAAACAGTGTACTGCGTAGCAACTGCGTATGTTTTCTCATCAAGGTCAAATCATCCTGTTATAAAAACTAATTACATGTCTTCACATTAATAAATTTTATGAAAAATAAAATTTCATTCCTCTATACAAGTACTTCAGTCTGTTATCAGGAAAAAATTAAAACTCTTTCTGAAAAACCTAGAAAACACAGGTAATTTTATATTAATAAATAATGGTGACCTTGCAAGGACAAGTTTGATACTGTAAGTGAAGAAATATTTTACATGTACAGTCCTACCAAGACTTGCTCACCTTGACAATAACCCAAAAGCCACTTGTTCATAGCTTACAAGCGCTAGTAATTATTGTGTGTTAAACTTTAGTAAAGCACAAATGATAATTATTTAATAGATTGATACCAAAAGTAATGTGTTTCTGAATTTGCCACACAAGTCTACAGGAAATGAGTCAAAGAGGTGGGCTGAGGGTTTAGCTCCAAACCAGAACAAGTTCTCAACAGAGATCACATCCCTGGATGGGCAGCAGGAAGACCTCATTGGAGTCACTGTTCTGGAACCCGACACAGAGCCTGGTCATGTGCTCTCAGGAGAGTTGCTGGTGCCAAAGGTCAACACTACACCTGTCACAGGGAACAGTGTCAAGAGTCAGGATATCATAGTTGATGCTGTGTCCACAGATGTGTTAAAACACAGGTTGTTCCCACTTGTCAGCCACTTCTTTGTTGGGGAAACTGAAATGGCTGCTTTGAAAACATTAGCTAAAATATTCAAGGCACCTCACCAAGTCCAAAAGGTGTGTTTGTTTCCACTAAGAAGTTTAAAATATACTATTATTATCTTATTTTCCCATACCACATCTTACTACCCATCCAGGCTATCCAAATCTAATCACATGTATCTGGTAGATATGAGGAATTTAGAATTAAATTGAAACTTACTCGTATTTATGTAGATGAAAAATTTGAAACCATTTAGGAAAAATCACCTTAAGTACACTTGGCCAGGATTTAAGCCCCAGCCTTCCTGTTACTGGCAAACCAGCCTAGTTGAGCTTAATGTATAGTTTTTTTTACCCATTGATTCATATTTTTACTTAAATGAGATTTTTCAGGTTCTTAAATTGCTGGAGTTTTAAATTAGCATTAAAAGTGCAATCTAAAATTAAATGAGAAATTAAACATAAATACAAGTTTGTTCATTAATTATATAGGAAAATAGGTATATTTTTGCATTCTTTCAGTTTGACAGTACCACCATTCTTCAGGAGGGTTCAAGCTTTCTAATTCAGGGGTTCAATTTTCTACCTGCTATGGTTTTTAAATAAACTTTTCTTGACTTTTATTCAAGTGATCCTTTCAACTGTTTGATCTTACAAAACTGACATCTGAGTTAATCTTGTTTTATAAGCAACTTATATAGGCTATACAAATGATAGATTTTAATTGTGTCTTTCTTCACAGTATTTTGGACTTATACCGTTTTATGGCCACTTGCCCCCATATGATTCTCAAATTGTTTCTTTGGAATTTCGGGGGAACGTGTACATGAAAGCAAAAATTTGTGCAATGATCAAGTTTCAAGGAGGCCCGCCTGAAGTTCTTGAAGTCAGCGCTGAAGTTGGGAGCATTAAATATTACATTGATAAAACTGTGATTAATTTCGGCATGCAGGTAAATTTTATAAATGATATATGTTTGTAATAGTCTGTTAAAATATATTACAGTTAGCACTATCAATTTAAAAGAGCAACATTTCTTAATGAAAAACAAGGCACGTAACTGCAAAAGTTTTAAAATTTGTTTTTAAACAAAATTACCAACATTTCTTTCAAAGTGTATTTTTTAAATACTATTAGTGTTTATTTTTAGATTGTTATTAAATAAAGTTGGGTTGACTTCACTATTTTACGAATCCAAATCTTGGATCCGAATCTGTATTTAACTTTAGAATCTCGAATTTGAATCTGAATCTTGGAATGAATTATGAGCTTCAGAGGAAATAAAAATATAGTGTAATAATATAAAATAGAAATATTAATCAAATGTTAACATTATTTCTAATAATCTATTCATTATAACATTCATACATTTAGTTAAGTGTTAAATTAATGGTCTGGGGCCTGGTTGTTGAGTTTAATTTATAATTTTACTAGCTATGACTCACAAATGAGTATTTTGATCTTTAAAATAAATCTCAATTGAAAAATTGATTTTTTTTTTTAAGGATTGAGACTTGAATTCAATATTTTCTCAAATCTTGAATATCCTTAAAGATTCAAGTGTTGAAGCCCTAATTATTATTGTTATTATTATTTTAATGATAAGATACATTCACCACACAGTATCTTGCGGGGTTGAGCCCCAGAATCCTCAATGGAAAAGACCCACGATTCGGCCAATAGTCCTGTTTTGGTCCTAGAATGTGATTAAGCTCCTTAAATATTTTTATAACCAAACTATTGTTTCAATTTTTATTTTTGTAATAAATTATTGCTACCTATGCATTGTTTTTATTCCTCTTGTGTACACAACAATAACTATTTGATGCCTATCTTAATTACCTATGTTTATATGTTCTGAATACAAATCTAAAACAATTTTTCTATAATTATTATTATTATTTAACAGTGAGGAGGCCCATTGGCTAAATGATTTCATAATAATAAAAATTAAAAAAAAAATCCAAACAAACTAATAAGTGCAAATTTAATGACAAAACCAACTTAGGTAAAGAGGAAGAATGCGGGAAGAATCCAATATATAAATTTAGGTGAGCTTTTCTTACTTTTGTCTGTCTTATATAGGATGAATGAAGAAGATGTCACCTTTGTGCATAGAATTTTTTCAAACTTTTCCTTTAGTTCTGAGTAGCCCAATGGCATAATTTGTCCCCTTTCCTCTTCAAAGCCCATACTGCTCCTCTCCAATTGAGCTATCCAGCCTTTCATACAGTCTTCTATTCAGCACTCTAAGCAACACCTTGGCTGCATGTGATATTAATCATCCTGTCATTCACCTCTCATATGTCTCACTGCACAGGTACACTCTCTCCCACCTTCCCTTTTCTCCCAAGCCTCTCAGCACCTCTGACAGAAGTTCTTCTATCGTGTAAGCCTTGCTGCTCTTCATCTTATTCAGTGCCTTTTCTACCTCTTCTTACAAGCTGTAGTAACCCTTTTCATCCTCTGATACGCTTGGCTCCCCTCCTCCATCTATAAGTCAGGTCTTTGATCTGCCTCATACAGCAATATGTTAAAATAACTAACGTGTGACTTATTTTCCATCTCAATAAAATGTTCACTTAAAATCATATTAATATGTGTGTAGTTTCCCACAAAAGGTAAGGACCGGCTGTCCACTCCTAAAAACTATTCAATTAATTTCTAAACATTTAATCATTGGATTAAATATCAACATGTTTATTTCATTTTGAAAATAGTAAGATGTGTTATAACTGATATATTTTCATCTGAATCACTAAAACTGCTTGGGAAAAATAATCTTCTTTGCCATATTTATCTCTTTCATTGTCTTTGAAATTACTGGTATGGCTTGTTGAAACCATAATTTCAACTACTAAACAAAAACAAGCAAATGAAAATTGATATTATTTTTTTGTATGAATCATTTAAAACATCTAAATAATTATGTACAAGAATTAATTTACAAGAAAAATAAATATTAACAAATAAAAGGGTTGAACTCAAATGCCTCACACAACAGCTTTATCATACTTAGACTTCTCTTGCCTAGCCATTGCCTCTATATTGGACGCACCCAACACTTCTCTTTTGCTATGACATCATTTGAGCCAAGTGAATATTCACACACATTTACTTCTACACAATACATCCCAAGACACTTCCTCTGTGCTCGACACAACCATTAGCTTTTTATAGCCACAACATTCGATGGGATTAAAGGGGATGCGAGAAAAGGCCAGTGTTTATTCAGTTTTTATGACAAAACTTTTTTTGTGCCAACAAAAATAAAATATATTGCTCCAGTACAAACTTGGAATTTAATTTTCTTCTCATGTTAATATCAATAGTTCCTGAATATCTCTCATGAGCATGGTGGCACTATCTAACAAACTTTTTAAAATAAGAAAAAAAGTTTTTTTTACAGTTTCAGAACACCATTGACAGATATTCAGGAAATTTTGAGGTCACCATGTGAAGAAAATTAAATTCTATATTTGTACTGGAAAAATATTTTATTTATTTTGGCCACAAAAAAATTCGTCATAAAAACTGCAGAAACACTGCCCTTCCATCCCACCTTAAAGGTAAATGGGCTTCAGTTTGCAGTAAATGTTGGTTCTCTTGCTTCTAAATTTGATGCAAGGTCTAGAAGTATTAAGTATATTTTTTGCACATTAATAAAAAGAAATAAACACAGTTGAGATTAAACACTACTGCCAGTGGACAAAGAGGAATTCATGTCACACTTTCCAATTCTACACCTTGAATGGTTGCCTTTAAAAAAAACTGTTCTTACCACCTAGTCCTTTTGATCATAGTTTTATCAGAATTTTTTTTGTAGGAGTGTAAATCAAATGTCTAAAAGAGGAAACAAAAATACATTAAAGGAAGAAAGGTAAATTTGAAAATTGATGGGATATATATAATATTACAAATTAATATTCGTATAGAAAAAACCTTGAAGTATTGGACTTCTAAGTCTAGATAATAACTTCTTATTTTCATTTGAGATGTTTAACTTGCACTTTCTGAACTGACTGATTATACCAGCACCAAAACTTATAGATTAAATCTAGAACAGACACAACATTCAGCTCCCGGCCGTTAATTAATCACTCTGAAATGATTAACGCACATTTCACCAATGATACATTTTTTGGCCATGCCAAGAATCGAATCTGGGACACTTAGCTCAGTAGACAAATATACTACTGATTGATCTAAGGTGTTGAATGATGATAACTTAATTTATCATATTAAAATGAAATATTACAAACAGTTGTGTGATAAAACAATTGTAATTATTTTAAGTTGTTAAAAAAAAAATTTCACTGGATTCAATGGTTAAAGTAGGTTCAACTGTATATAAAATTGATACATTTTAGTGCCGGCTTTTGACTTAAATGATCAAATTTATATAATGTAAATTTGTAAAAAATGCCCAATATTAATCTCAAAAGAGGAAGAAAGAATCAAATAACCGAAGCTATTATTTATTCTTTATAGTGAGGAATTCTCCATCTAGATATCATATTTTAAAGATTGAAAAATGACATCTGGACACAAGAATCGAGCCCAGGACCTTTGACTTAGTACGCCAATTCTCTAACCACTGAGCTATCTAGGAATCAGCCTTTTACCCAGTGTCATTCTTCACTCATGTTTTAAGGCAGAGTCTATGATGAACGTGCATAAATCGTCGGCTACAAATGTGTGATTTTATTAAGATCACGATCTATCAGATAACGCAGACACCTTCGACTCGGTAGTTGGTTCATTGCTGCCACTTGTAGAGTTATTATAAATTACAACAAGTTAAATCAAACTGTAAAAAAAGCATCCCAGTGTACTCTGTCAGATATTCAAACTTAAATATATATGTATATATCTTTGCTCATCTAATTTTTTTAATTCATTTTGTTGTGATCAGATGTTTGGCACTAACTGCCCAGAAGTGATAACAGTGACAAACAATGGCCAGATAGATTTTGATTTAAGGATAAACTATGATAACAAACCAGTCGCTCCTGGTAAGAGTTGGTTTACTGTTGAACCTAGAGTCAGCCATGTTGCCTCCAACACGGAATTACCAATCACTGTCACGTTCAACCCTGGTGTATCTGGAAAATACATTGGCAAGTTCTACTTGGAGGTGAGAGAATATTAATATTAATGTTACAATACTTTTAGTACTCATGTTATTAGTTGATCTAATGGGACAAGATAGATTTGTGAATCTTAAAGAAACCTTCACTCATGATCAGTCTTCAGACTCACCATAAGAGCTAGCCACCCTTATTCATGGGCATGCGAGCTAAGGTATCTGGTCTGGTTTGTCATTTACAAAGAGGTGAGGATTTTAATTTCAGTCAGATATATAAAGAGTGGATTTTTATAATGGTTTCCATCCTCCTTCCAAGCAAATTTTGGTTCACTTCCTCTAAATTCTACTTTTCTTATTCATGCCTTATAGAGTAAGTAGGCAGAGAGCTCAGGTGGGTACCAATACGTGATGCATTATTCGCTAATTTATTTAAATTGCCAGGGTTAAAACCAAGGTCTCCTTTGTCTGAGCTAAGAGTGGGAACCACCACTACATAAACCCAGTTGTGTGAATTGCTCAATATGTGAGTCAACAGTTGTACTCCCTGGCTAGTGAGCTATAAAATGTATCTAGTGTCTGAGACGGGATTAGAATCAGTTTTCAGTCATTGAAAGAAGTGAGAATTGACTAGAGTAGATGCTTGATAGAAGGTTGACAACTATGCAAACAACTTTAGATTTGACAAATTAATTAATCATTTCACTATTCTTTTATTTTTCAATTAAGTACCTCGGTTGTACACAAATTTAGATAAGATAAATTAATGAAGAATCATTTCACTATTATTTTATTTATCTATTAAGTAACTCAGTGTGGTACAACCCACAAGCTGCAGACCTGTTTTCTTATGGCCTGTCAATTTTAGCGAGCTTCTAAATAAATAATAGAAAGAAGTTTAGCCCTGGTCTGCATTATTGGAAAAACTTGAGGTAAAAAAAAATTAGACTCACTCCCCTCTTTAACTAAATTGGTATGATCATAATATTACTCTATTATACTTTTATTTTGGTTCTAAGTAAATTAGAAAAAAAAAACTTGTTTATTATTATTATTATTATTATTATTATTATTATTATTATTATTATTATTATTATTATTTATAGTTCTAAGTAAATTAGAAAAAAAACAACTTGTTTATTATTATTATTATTATTATTATTATTATTATTATTATTATTATTATTATTATTTATATTTAATTTTGCTTGTGGCCTGCTAAGTTTTCTATATCCTTCAGATTGACCCACAAGTCACGAACGTTTGAACCATAATCAAGTAATTTATACATATAATATAAGAAGGAACACTTAGATAGTGCCACATTTTAATCACTGAAATAGAATAATGAACACATCACTTAGATCATCACACATTTTAATCAAAATTAGAAACATATATATATATATATATTTAATTTGAATCAAAACTTTTTTTAACTATACCTTAAGTTTTTACTTAACACCACTAAAAATATTTGGTGCAAATATCTAACAATAAATGAAAGCAGAACGTGGTATAGTCTAATCATGGTATTATGGTAGTTTCAAAACATATTTAAAATACATTTTTGTTTTATGCATTGACAAAGTGATAACATTTTATTATTTTATTGTAATGTTTATTATCTGTAAAAATTGGGAACTTCAAAACTCAATCTTATGTGTATAAATATATATAATTATAAAAGTAGCTTTATTAACTCACATAACTGTCAAATATCTAGCATTGTATGGAATTCACATGATTGAATAACTTTGAATAAAGCCTGATTTTGAGAATGGCGTAGTTTCATAAATTATTTTTTAACTCTGGTAAAGATAATATATGTTAGGTTGTTCTTCAACTCAGACCTTACTTTGAATTAGACATGATGATATATTTTGCATTCAATCTATATTCCAGCTCTAACTGACTTGTTATTTACATGGATGTAGTGCAAATCAAGTGTACATATTGGGTAGTTAACTTCAATAATTTCACTTTTGATAAAATCAACACAATTTTTCTCTTACTACCCACAGATTGGTTATTTAAATCCCATCACAATTCAAATAGAGGGGAAGGGAGTGATACCGAAAGTATCCCTTAACCTTCCGAGACTAATGGTATCTAATTTCCCTGTGGAGTTTGGTTACGCTGCCATCACCAACATGACAGCTTATTGGCTCCCAACAAAAGACTTGAACAACCTCGACAACCCCACATACACCCTTTCGGAAGTTAAAATGCTTGAGAATGAATCAAAGGAGCTGAAAAAGCAAAATTGGGTTGTTGTTTCAACCATGGTAAGTTATACAAGGTTCCTAGGCACTAACACCACATGTGCATATTTGAAACTCCATCAGGAATATGGCTTGGTATGGGATGTAGGAGGTGGGATACCAAGGTACACCTTAACCGCAATCTTCTGAGAAACAGATTCATTGGTCATCCATTGTTTTTATATGTCTGTGCGAATCTAAATGGATTGTACTAAATTCTGGTAGAAATTGTGACATTTTGATTAATTGATAAAAAAAATCACTCTTAATGGTAGCACATTTACTGTAGCTAATAATTATGTACATAACTACTCTCTTCCTTCGTTAAGTATTGTCTAATCTACTAGGCCACTAATCAGGAACTATATGTTTACGAAAATAAATTACTAGCTTACTTTGAATGTTAGAACAACGATTCTGGTTAGTGGAAAGATTATGCTTCATAATCTTCTACTCGGTAAAGATGATTGTTGGAGATGTCTTGAAGCTACACATCAAGACAAAACAATATAAAACGTGACAACTATGTTAATTAATTGATTGAATCTAACATTAAAATAAACAAAGTCTGAAAACTATGTTAACTGTAATTATTATCTTATGTTTAAGAGGGAGGCTCAATTAGTCACACTAAGAAGCAATTGAAATAGAAGTGAAAATTGTTCTTATAACTTATGTTTATATTTCTCAATGTTAAATAATTGTTCTGCTATTTAACTAAATGTGAAACTAAATTATAACTATGATGAAAGCATTATAACAATAACAAATATCTGTATACAACTGTATTATATTTGGAAGAAGGAAAAGGAAAGGGGGATAGAAACATATAAAAGGAATGAACATGATATGGCTTTACATTGAAAAGAATAACAATGTTCACATTTTACACTGCTTCCAATGGACAAAAAGATAATGATTCTCTCTTGAAGAAAATCAATTGTAACAGCCCACTCTCTCGACCTAGGTTACATTCTATTGGAACTCATCAGGAGGGACTGTGAAATGCACAATGCAATTTCCTTTTACATGCTCCTATTTAAGTGTCCTATCATTCTTTACAAATTTATCTTTTCTCCCTTTTGGATATTTTGATTTCCTCTTTCAGGAAGCTGTGTTGCACGTTCCACACTCCCTACTGATGAGTTCGGATAAAATGAAACCTAGGTTGAGGAATTGGGCGGTAATGATCAATTTTTATCAAGAGGGAGCCATTTCCTGTTTGTCCAATGATAGCAATGTAAAGTGTGAACTTTTTTCTTCTTTTCACTCTAAAAGCCATATTGTATGCATTCCTTTTAAATGTTTCTATCCACCTTTCCTTTACCTTCTTGCAAATATAACACAATCACCTCAATAAGAGAAAAAAGGTTTTCCTTACAGAGATGTATATATACATGTTTGGAGATAACAAACTTCTTTCATTTCTCTTTTCTATATTAAGGTAAAATTTATTTATTTTACAATGTGCTCTAAGATTCAGATTCAATCTTGAGATTCAAATTTAAAATAAGGACGTGGATTAATAAAACAGCAGAGTAGAACCATCTCTAGTTATTGTGAAATAAGTTATACTGGTAAATATGAGCTGTATACTCCACATACGTAGCTAAAAATACAATAGTAAAAAGCTATTTATATACTTTTTTATAAGGCTAACTACATTTAACAATGTGGTAAACAAAATCTTGCTATTATTATTGTAACTGCTAAATTTCCACTAACTAACTGAATTAAGAAAAGTATGTTACTAGGGCAGAGTTTTCCAATTAAATGGTGTCACGAAACCCTGTTATATTTTGTACATATTAGCGCAACTCCTTATATATTGTTAACATAGCACATAAGAAGAAGAAGAAAAACCATTTCTTCATCCAAGGTTAAATACCTTTATTTTGAGAGTAACATTTTCCCAGGATGAAAGGCAAGTACATGTTTTGTCCTTCATAAATAAATGCATTCATCCTGTATTCATGCCTGTCAGGAAAAAATGATAAGGTTTTACCCTTAATCAAATAATAACTATGGTATCAAATTCTGGTTTATAATTTTTTAGTATTAAAAATACAAAAAAAATGTCAAAATACATTTTAATGATTAGAGTATAGTAATATTTTATTTTTTTAGCAAATTCTTATATCTGGTTTAGTTGTTGACAATGTATTTGCACGTCTGGAGCCGCATCAAATTGATTTAAAAACTCTTTTCGTTCTAGAGTATAGTGAAAATCCAATTTCGTCCAAGTATGTGCTGGAAAATGGCAACAGTACTTTGATTGCCTGCCACAATAACGCAGGGTAGCATATTCTTGGCGTGAATAGCCACGCGATTATGTAAACATCTGCACCAATAACCAGAGCGGATTCTCTGAAGGCTCTGGACTAGATTACAAAGGCAGTTCAGCACACAAGCTGTGCAGTAAATGTGATTGACTCAAATATTGTCTCTTCCCCCAGACACAAACGTACTGGGAATTTTGATTGGCAGGCCAATTGCTTACTGCCAGATCATATTCCCTATGTGGCTGCCTACTTTGAAAGGACTTCCTGGTATACGATGTTAGCCGTCCTAATCTCATGCGCCAGAACAACCAGGCTCCTCGGTGTGCTCACCCTGGTGAATGCTACATAGAGCTGGCCATGGGAGAAACAGCCTTCTTTTAAATCAACCTCCACTTCCTTCACTGTCTGACCCTGAACCTTGTTGATGGTCATTGCAAATCAGACTTTCAGGGAGAACTGGACTCTCTTTAACTCGAAGGGGTAATTTGAAAGAGTGAGGGGAATGCGTGGTATAAATACTGTTTCCCCATAACCACACCTTGTGAAGATAGTTGCCTCGATTACGTTGTGATGGAGGGCCTTCACTTGCGGTCTGCTTTCATTGCACAGATTTGGGGGCTTGAAATTACGCAACAACATGATGTGCGCACCAACCTTCAAGAGAAGAGTGTGAGGAGGAAGACCAGGGGAGTTGAGAGTGTGCAAAAACTCTACCGGGTAGAGGACAGCATCATTCATCTCCACTACCGAGTCCATTGACTGATAGGTCATCTCCTCCGATAAAACATGCTGAGCAGGAAGTTGTTGATCTCATTTGCCTTATCGTTTCTAGAAGTTAGAATTGCCCTCTCCCTTAACCATTAGGTTTCCATCTGATGTTCTTTAGGTCAGGATAAATGATGGTAGTCATACTGTTAATATCCTTAAATAATTGACACATGCTAGAAGGAAGGTTTATCTTCCCATTTATCTCTTTCATCTTGCCGTCTCCCAATTCTAGAAGATTGTATGCAAACTCCTCAGCCGTGCTATCACTTTTCAGATGAACTCTCATATTTTTCTTTAATGACAGCTTTTGAATTTTCGGCCATAGGAATGATGATTTAAGGCAGGCCTTGACTTCATCGGCTCGGTTCCCCCAGAGTACTACTGGCAGGGTCTGTTAAAGTCCCCCACCAGCAAGACACTAACACCACCCATCAGCTTGTCACAGCTGCAAATGTCCTGCAGTGTATGACTTAGAGCCTCTCTCTCCCTCCCCCCGTTATGTGACATAGTAAATTCGTCCCATACAATAAGTTAGCAATCTCGAAGCACCTGGGTTATATTGCTGTTTTTTTTAAATATTACATATGGGGGTTTCTATATGATTCAGATTGAAGGCAGAAGGGGCAGTTTTACCCCTCTACACAAGTGTTGCAGCGATGCTCAATGAAGCAACAGCCATAGCAATTCGCCTGTTACTTCTAACTTTGGCTAGTAACAGGTTTATCATGAATGTTTTTTCTGTACCTCCTGAGCCATCAAAGAACATAACACTGCCGTCTTCACTGTCAATATTTTTAATAACATTCTTGTAAACCATCATCTGATTGCCCGCTAGCCTTGGCTCATCGTCCTCTACTGTTTTCGACAGATCATCAACATCGTAGCACAAATCCCTGAGGTAGTCTCGGTTACCCATGATAAAGAACCCTCAGACCAAATTTCATGTTTCTAGTTTAAACGGTTTCGGAAAAAGCCTATCTTTTCAACCCCCTTTTTCGCAAAATCCCTTCTTATCATATGCCTATGGACTGAAAGAGACCTCCCTACAAAATTTTAATATTCTAGGTCCAGGGGTTTGTGAGATACGTTGATAAGTGAGTTTTTTTATTTATATATATATATATATAATATATTATATATATAAATAATATATATATTATTTATATATATATATAATATATAAACAACGAAAGCATTGACTGACTCACTTATCAACGTATCTCACAAACCCCTGGACCTAGAATATTAAAATTTTGTAGGGAGGTATCTTTCAGTCCATAGGCATATGATAAGAAGGGATTTTTCGAAAAAGGGGGTTGAAAAGATAGGCTTTTTCTATATATATATATATATAGTTCCAATATAGCGCTCTCTCTCTCTCTCTCTCTCTATATATATATATATATATATATATATATAGAGAGAGAGAGAGAGAGAGAGAGAGAGAGAGAGATATTGGAACTAAATTAACTATATATATATATATATATATAGAGAGAGAGAGAGAGAGCTATATTGGAACTAATTTTTGGGATTTTATGTTCTGCTTTAGTCATGGAGCTCATTTGTTACTTTCAACAGATATTCAGTTTAATGAAGAATTTAAAACAGAAATTAAAGACACTATTGCTGAGAGCTGAATAGTGAATTTTTCAAAATATACTATCACACTATTCTTTATATAATCAAATATGAGGGGGTATAAAAAAGTTTCGAGACTGGTTCTGTAAAATGAAAACAGTGGAGCATGCGGATGCATGTGCTGTTGTGGCTAGCTGTGACCTTCATTTATCAGTACGACAAGTGGCATTATTCTGTGTAGACCAGTTGCTGTGTTACGTTTATTTGATGGTGTGCACGGGTGCATTCGCGATTTTATTATGGAATGCAAACTCGAGCAGAGATTGAACATCAAATTCTATGTCTTGCTTAGAAAATCTGGAATGGAGACCCTCCAAATGATTCAGCAGGCTCACGGCAATGAAGCTACAAGTCGTTTGGTGTGTTTTGAGTGGCGCTAATGCTTCAGAAGCTGCAGAACTTTACTGAAAGACGAAGAAAGATCAGGGTGACTTACGAGAACAAACCCAGAGATTGTGGGCATAATTGAGCAACTTGTGTGTGAGGACCGCTGGACATTTCTGACATCGTGAATGTGTCATACAGATCAGAGCAGACAATTCTCATGTCCATTTTTAACATGCACTGCATTGCCGCCAAGTTTGTATCCTGGTTTCTAACCCCGAAAAAAAGGAGCACTGTGCCCAAGTCTGTCAAGAATGCTGTCAACATGCCCTGGATGACCCAATATTCATGTCGAGGATCATCACTGGAGACAAGAGTTGGATTTAAGGTTACGACCCTGAGACCAAACAACAATATTCGCAGTGGAAGAACCCCAGATCTCCAAAACATAATTTTTGGGTTTGTGCTTGTGGAAGGTCGCCCTGACCTCTCTTCCTCTTTCAGTGACGTTCTGCCTCTCCTGAAGAACAAGTGCCACTCAAAATACATTGGATGGTTCATAGATTCATCTCCATAAGCCTGTTGCATTATTTGGAAGGTCTCTGTTCCAAATTTTCTGAGTAAGACATAGTTTGATGTTCGCACACTGCTTGAGTTTGCGGCCCATAATATAATCGCAAATGCACCAGTGCATATCATCAAATAAACGTGTGTAACACAGATAGTGGTCTACACAGAATAATGCCACTTGTCCTACTGACAGATGAAGGTCACAGATCGCCACACCAGTGCACGCATCCCCATTCTCCACTCTGTTTTCATTTTACAGAACAAGTCTTGAAACTTTTTGATACCCCCTTGTATAGGTACACTAAAATCTACAAAAGCGGAAAAGAGCGTCACTAATATTTCTATAGTGTTTAATGTCTAAGGCATTAGAAACTTGAAAGTTTATTTCTGCTTAAAAAATTATGCCACCTTTTCCTATCTTGAGGTATTTCTATCAAACCAACCTCATTACACCCCATCTCTTTTAGCTCCATTATAATAGTACCCTCCCATCTGCATCTAGGTCTTCCAAATGGTCTCTTCCCATTAGCTTTACCAGTCAACGCCCTGAACATGTTTCTAGTTTCTTTCATTTGCGCTGCATGTACTACCTACCGTAATCTTCAAGATTTGATTATCCTAACAATGTCTTATGATGAGTACAATGTATATAACTTCATTATTTGACCTCCTCCACTCCCCATTATCTGCATTCTTTTTGGATCAAATATCGTCCTAAGCACCTTGTTTTCTAACACACTAAGCTTATTTTCGTCATGTAAAGTAGAGACCATGTTTTACAACCATAAAGAATAACTGGTAAAATTATTGTTTTGTATATTCTTAGTTTTACATTCCTTGACAGCAGGTGAGATGTTAACAACTTACTAACCAAGTAATATTATTCACTTCCCAACTGTATTTTTTTTCCTAATTTCCACTCTAATGCTTTTATTAATATTTAATATCTATAAAATAATATTTTTAAATATAAGCTGTTATGTTAATAATTTGGTGAAAACAAAATAAACATACAAAGTCTTTGATTATGAAAATGTCTCATAATTGGTGTGGGGAACAAACATAAATACTTGTTATTTTCCAGGACCATATCCCATCTGTTGTGGAAATCAACCTAGCTATTGAAAGAGTTCTTGCACAAGAGCATCTAAAAAACAATCCAAATATTTCACTCCACTATAATGAAATAAAAATGATGAGTAGCATACCTGAGTTCCGTGTGCCTCCTTATTTAATAGGTAAGAGCTTTTAAATTTAATTTATAGGGCAATTTTAAGAACAAATATAATTAATATGCTTCCTCATATTTACAATCCTAATCTATCTCTCTTTCTATATATTCATATTAGGTGTAAAGTGGTCAGTGTTTTAGGCCCTTAGCTCTCAACCTTTTCATTTATAAAATTATATTAGTTTTTCCTTTAGTTTACATATTAATACACTCAAGATACTGAGAATACTAAACTGATAAATACATTGTTCTTTTCCATTCGTCTAGGCCTAATTTAATTCTCTTTATTACTATCAAATGGTTAATTATAAGAAAGTGTGGGGTTTTATGGCAATTATAAGTTATGTAAGTCATAACCAAAGTTGTAAGCAATATATGTTTTAAATTTCAATTCATTAACTTCATT
This sequence comes from Timema californicum, assembly GCA_902141385.1. Classification (NCBI taxonomy): domain Eukaryota; kingdom Metazoa; phylum Arthropoda; class Insecta; order Phasmatodea; family Timematidae; genus Timema; species Timema californicum. The sequence continues at coordinate 62,060 of CABFOW010001602.1, forward strand.
TTCAGGCCTTTAAACTTTTAATCTAATAGTTTTTCATTATTTAAAGTCTTTGTTGGAATATTAGAGTCATCCAAATTTATTACTTGTACTTTACATTTTAAGCATCGTGCAATGTATTGATAGCTGAACCTGGAAGCTGGGAGATGCACCTATTTTTGCACGTGTGGTCTTTCAGGGGACGGGGAGGTTTTGGCGCGGACTCCTGGCCAATCAGTGCCTCTAGTGTAGCGTCTGTTTTTGACCTTATCTGGAAGGAAAGCGTCAGACGCGGGACTGGCCGGTTAGCACGCAAAGAGTTAAGACCGTTACTCTCAATTAACTTATCGTAACTTTAAAGGTGGGAGAATGTAGAGGTAGCCCAGGTGGCTAAATAGTAATCTTTAGCTATGTCATAATTAGTTCGTGTGTCTAAATTAAATATCCTTGGTACTAAAATGTAAATGATCTATTAAAATAAAACTTCAAATTCAAATGCTACAATAAACAATATCTTTTTTAATCGGCTGTATACCTCTACCCCCACCATTATATATATATAACCCCGAGATGCTCTACCGAAACAACTGACTGCCGCGGACGACACCATAAGAATAAGATGAGAAGGCGAGGCTGATTATCAAATCAGCTGACTAGCGCCGACTAGGTACAAAAATGGTGTACAACGCGGGGCTAGTTCTCAACCGCAGCTGATTAGTTACAAGGGATGGGCCCTTTAATCCTCGAATATTTACTATTCGAGGATTTGAGAAAATTTTGGATTCAAGACACACATTCTTAAAAAAAACTTTTAATTTTTCAAGTGAAATTTGTTTTAGAGCTCTATCTAATACCGTTTATTGGTGGGTAAGAACCAATTATAATTAAAGGGTGTACTTAACAACCAGGCCCCGGATAAGTAATTTAACACTTAACTGAATCTACAAAGCTATAGTAAATGGATTATAAAAATAGAATGTTAAAAATTAGGTAATATTTGCATTTTCCACTGCTCTATTATATTTATATTTCCTCTTATGTTCATAATTTTATCTATGATTTGGATTTGATCTTTGGAATTCGAAGTTAAATTGAAGATTTGGATATATATAAGTTGAAGGAAAATCTACTCCTTCATATTTGTCTGGTAGAATTTAGAGGAAACAAACCCTAATTTTGGTGGAGTGAGAATGTAAAAAACATTTAGGAAAAATCACCCAAGGTTTACTGTCTGGGATTCAAACCTCAAATTTCTTATCATTGACAAACTTGACAAGGTGAGGTTGGTTAAATTTTAACTCACATTCCCTTAAAACCAAGCTAGATTATAATTTTAAATACTTTGACTATGTTACTTAACGGTTACGTTATTAATAAAATGAGAAGTTTTGTCTGTATTTTATGAGCATTGTGTGATGTCTTCTACCACACACAGAAGGCTGAAATTTTAAAATTAGTAGCCCCTGTGCATATTGGTACATTTGCACCTTGAAGCTGAAATTCAATATTTTTGATTATATTTTCTATACCTCTATAAGGAAAACCTCTATTCGCTTTATGAGGTATTTGTATTACATTTGGAAGAAGGGATAGGAAAGATGGATAGAAACAAATAAAAGGAACAAACTCATTATGGCTTTTGCAATGAAAATAAGAACACAGTTCACACTTTACATTGCTGCCATTGGACAAAGAGGTAATGGTTGCCTCTTAAAGAAAATTGATCGTCTCCTCCCAATCCCCCGACCTAGGTTTCATTCTATTGGAATTGTGTTTGTCCCTTTTATTTGTTTTTATCCACCTTTCTTATACCTCCTTCCAAATATATGATTATATTTTCTTAAATTTATTAAAAACTAGGTCAGAAGAAATTAAACGAAAGGATTTTTTTTCTGTCTTAAGCTACAAGCTAAAGGGTAACCAAACAATTATGCATATAAATTATATTCATGTGAAACTTAAACATATTTTACAAGGTAAACTCCTTTCTTAGATATTTATTTTACTATGATATGCTTAATTTCTATCTTCTTTACGGTTTTTATACTACTTGACGGTGGTTTATTTTTCATTATTTATCTCAGTATTTATGTATTTTATCATTATTTTCAATTATTATTTTTCTCCTAAGTTTTATTTTAGTTAATCCCTCTGTGAATATTGACTTTTATACTGCAACATAGGTTGGTAGTGCACAGTTTTCTTTTCCATTTACAGCAGTTTAAAGTTTAAATGGTCTTTCTGGTTTCACTGAATAAACCATATTGTGTTTCTGTTCTGATCACTCTTTTATTTTTCTTCATCAATGCATAGTTTTTGAAACAAGTAACTAATGTACCATTGTAATGAGGCTGAATAATATTGAGGGCAGTTAAAGTCTAATATGTAATTCTTGCTGGTAGTATTTTATGCTTAAATTTCCATCAATAGTGTTACCCATTATAATTATATTTCTTACTGTATTGCTTTATTTTTGATAGAAAAAAAAATCATTCAGCTTATTTTTACAAAGCCTTCAAGATAGTTTTACTTAATATTATTAAAATTAAATTATTCTCTTTCTGGGAAAAACTTGACATCCATCAGACAGAAGATCTTGCTATGACCAATTCAAATAAATGCTCAAAAATAATTACTTGAATATCATTTTTAGGCATTTGATTAGCACACCTGATTTTTCTTTTTTAAAATTACATTCACCTCTAATGCCATATAAAGAGGTTAAGAAAACTCAATTAAAACCACATTTTGAAAACCAATTAAAATGCACCCAGCTAAGAATTGAAATTTAAGGTCAACCAAATCAATGTGACACTACCATCCTAGACTGCTCTTCTACCTATGTAGGTAATGCTTGATTTGGATACTAACCAGCTGCATTAGGAAAGGTTTTACCATCTGTAATTTCCTATATTTCAACTTATTTTTTTCACTGTGTCTTAGTACCCATTCAGGTTTCTAAATGTATCATTCTCTCTTCCAGTAAAAACTCACGTAGTTATTTAAAATAAATCAGTTGAATACTTTCTGTTAAGTTGAATAAATTATCAACAGAAATAAATTTATTTTAATAAAAGAAAAAAATACTGTATTGGTCCATTATTTATTCAGAAAAACATAGTAAATGTAAAAAATGTCTAACATTTGTTCAATTATCTTAATAATCCTAAATTTAAAAACAGAAAATTAACATTTTCATCACAATTTATTTTGCCAATGTTATTTTCTTAGATTTTGGACTTGTAATTGTGGATACCGAAGTTCATCAGAATGTGACCTTGACAAATCATGGCCCTGGTCTTGTCATGATTAACCTGTGCAAACCAGATAGAAAGAACACCTTTAAAAATCTTGGGTTCGAAGTGATTTTTGAAAATATAGTGGACCTCCCCGTGGGAGGATTTGTTACTCTGTTTGTGAAATTCCTACCTATGCGAAGGCGCTATCAAAACCAACAAACAAACGTGAATGTCACCGCCTGGCTTGAGGTGAGTTCTCTTCAACCCTTTTTTGTACGCGGGCTCGTAGAAAGTGTTGACACATTTAATAACACTACATGTTTATTATTTTGACTACTAAATGCTTCAAATATAACTAAAATTACAACATAAGTTTGACAATTTTCTACTTACCATTTAATTATAATTTTTTTTATAAACAATATTCTTAAGATGACCTCCATTATATGCAATACATTGTTGTATGTGCTTCTCGAATCTTGACATGACTTTGTGCAATGTTTCTTGTTGAATTGCTTCAACTTTCAACACAATTCTTTCTTTAATTTTATGAATTGTTCTTGATCGATTTGCATAAACATGACTCTTTAGCATGCCCCACAAGAAACAGTCCAGAGACGTTAAGTCTTGTGAACATAGAGGTCAGGTGATGGCTCCAAATGATGAAACTAGTTGCTGGGATCATAGGTTGTTGGCATGTATGCCCTAACATTGCAGTTCAGGGGTCCAGCAAGGTCCAATATCAATGGATGTGCTTTGCAAATGTTTCCTGGGCACCTTGTTTCATGATTTGGGGATATCGCCTGGCCACCACAACAATCTATTTATTATAATGGTGGCCATCTTAAGAACGTTATTTAGAAGAGAGAAAAAAAAAGAATAATTCAAGGGTATGAAGAAAATTGTCTATCTTTTGTTGTTATTTTAAGTTTAGTTTGAAGCATTTAGTAGTTAAAATAGTAAAGATATAGGTAGTGTTATTAAATGTGTCAACATTTTCTGTCTGCCACACACTGTTTTATGCCATACTATTTCTCAATTTGAAGAGTCTTGTTTACTACCTATTAAACTTTCTGCCATGACTGATAGTTCTAAGACATCAGTAAAAGTATCCATTGGATTCATGTTTAAATTCTGTTTAGGAACTTCAAGTGGAAATATAATAGAAGTTGCCCAAAGTCTTGACAAAATGTACATGGCCTTCACATGATGTGAATGCAGGTGGGGTGTTAGTGAATCAGAACTAAATAAAAGTGCATTCCTTTCCACTGACAACCCTACTTATTTTAAACACTTTTTAAACCAGGCTTGTAAAGAAAAAATATTAAATGTTACCATTAGAAACTCTGCTCTAGTTAGTTTATATGATAAATATGAGTGGGTTAGATGTACAAGACATGCATTCCTACCAGAAAATTTGCAGGCCTCTATCATAATATTAAATATACACACAAGGCCATATCCAGCCAATAATTTCGGGGGGGTTTGTTGGGCACATCCCCCAATTTCCGAAAGCTAGAAAAAATTGTAAATATTAAACACCCCTAAAAGCTATCTGAAGTATTTTTTTTATGGCAACATAACCCCCTATCTGCTGAAGGCTAGGAAAAATGATATATTAATGATGATAGAATTCCATGTAAAAATGGTGAGAGTGAAAGTTAGAACATTAGATGGAATCTAATAAGAAAATAGTATGTAAGTTATAAAAAAAGTTGAATAAGTATAATTAATCTGTATTATGACAACTTTTATAAGAACTTCGTTAAACTTGTTTATAATAACATCTAAAAAGTTTGATAAGCCATTAAAAATGTAAACTTTGACTCAATTTACATTGATAACAAGTTAAAATACAATTATATAAACGATGAGTTCTAAGTCATGTGTAGAATAAAGCAATTATAAATAACAGATATAATTGTAAGTTAGAATAGACAGAATTATATAATTGAAAACTAAGTATACAAAACTTAAGAAAATATAAGATTGAAATAAATAATATATAGATGAAAATAATTGAATTCTTTCCTTATCTGTATTTCTTTATTCCCCATTCCTTGTGTGCTGTTTTCAATTTCACCTAAGATTTTACATGTTTCGGCGCTACGCTGGTGCCATCATCAGGACTAAATAAAGAAAAAGACATACTAGATAAGTTATGGTACAAACAACCTAGTGTTAGCCAATGTGAATTTAACGAGTTGGATTGAAATGAAGGATTTAAATATTAGGAAGACAATTCATTGACTCAAAGTTTACATTTTGTAATGTGTTATCAAACTTATCAAACTTTTTAGATGTTATTATAAAAAAAAAGTCTAATGCAGCTCTTATAAATGTTATTATAATACAGATTAATTATATTTATTCAAATTTTTTATAACTTATATACTATTTTCTCATTAGATTCCATCTAATGTTCTAACTTTCATTTTCACCATTTTTACCACATTGCATTATATCATCATTAATATTAATTGTTTCTTTACTACTTTTTATAATGTTTTTCAAAAATTAGTTATATTAAACACCTCTAAAAGCTATTTGCAGTGGGTTTTTTTATGACAGCACAGACCCCTGACTGCCGAAAGCTAGAAAAAATTCTAAATATTCAACACCTCTTTAAGCTCTCTGAAGTGCTGTTTATGGTAACACAGCCACCTAATTTGTACTTCTATCTTATTAATGATATTGTTTGAACCATAAATAAAGCCATATATATTTTGTTCATAAAATTTGGGGGGGGGGTTTGCTATGGCCTTGTCTACACACATCACAAAATAAACATTTTTGGAGTAATTATTCATACCCCTTCATTAGCACAAGAAAGTTGAAATCTGTATTGGTATTTAAGCCTGCAGTTATCTATCAAGTAAATTGAGTAAATAATTTTCCAGCAAAAATAAATATATGTGTATATATATATATATATATATATAATACCATAATATAGTATATTATATATACTGTACTTTATTGTGTTAAGAACTATGCAAGACTCACCCTAAGAATTTAGGTCAGTCAGTACAACCATTTATCCTGAAAGGTAGTAGTTGATCTTAACCTATTACGCTATGGCCTTGTCACAAAAGTTATACCAAATAGAATTAATCAAGGTAAGTTTTATTACCTTCCCAGATATCAAAAAGTACCTAATAACATAACATAGAAAACAATGTTCTTGGAGCCCAATTTTTGAATCTTGAAAAGTGCTCAAACTCAAGTAAAAGATTCAATTAAAAGCCTCAAATCTTGATAAAGAGAATATTCGAGTTCGATTTGAAATTTTGAATCTAAATAAATCCTAGATTTGGATTCGATAGGTTTAGTTCATAATTAATTAACAAATCTATATAATCAGACCAGAAACCAGTTGCATGGTAGAGTGAATAGAGAAATTAACTTGAGTTCCAGGTCATAAAGGAAGCACGTGGGCGACAGTTTGTAACAGTGAATATCTTATATTTTAATAAACTAGCTACCCACTTTGGTGGCTGCATAGTTTAACACATTAATCTCGTGTTGTACTAAACTGCCGAAGATGGGGAGATCAGGGTTTGATCCTGGTTGGATGCACTGTGGGTGGTTTTCCTAAATGTTTTTCCAATCTCCCTACATGCAAATGTGGGTGCACTTCCTCTAAATTAAGGACCCCTTAACCCATTAGCTTAGTTATTATATATATATGTATATATAGGTGTATAAACTGAACAGGTAGTACAACGCGGTGCTAAAAAAAAAGTCAGTCTCACCTTTTTGTAAATATTATTCAAACTTTGCACTATTACTAAAAATGTTGTGTGATCCTTGTTTGATGTTTCATATTTTGAGGTTAGGGCTATTGATTACTTTTTTTTAGCGAACATAACTGTTTATAAAGTGATTTTCAATTTATTTTTTTAAAGATTTTGTATTTAGATTGGATTCAAAAACTTACCATTGTAGAATATTCATAATAAACTTAATTTAAAACACAATTTAAATTAAGCCTAAAATAATGATTTGAACTTATTTTTAAAACATTTAATCCAACCTTTTTTTAAGCATCGGATTTGATTTTTTTTAAATTAGCATAAAATTTGACTCGGATCAGATTCAAATGTTTTTTAAGCATGAGATTTTATTTTGAATTAAAAAATTTTTGATTCACACAGGCTTGATTTTCATGGCTCAATAATATTTTTTCATTTACAAACATTTGTCCATCGAGTTCTTATTATATTATTAGTTATGTAAGAGAAAGGAAAATAAGTGTAGCTTATTTATAATCAAACTGGTTCCAATGTTTTGATCAATCCAATTATTACTCAATCAATCAAAAAGAGCAATAAAGATCAGGCTTGGCAGATGCTGATTAACATTCCGAGCATCAGCTGGTTAAATGGCACAAACATCAGCCATGTGAAAGTCTGGTGAATCATACTTGGTGGCTTGCTTGCATGTGAGAGAAATTTCTATAGGGTGATCAACAGATAAAAGAAAAAGGAAATGTGAAAGAATGAGAGGGTATATTAAATGGTGACCGTATCATAAACAATTCAACAACAGTTCTTGAGTAGGTACTGGACTGCTCAGATAATTTTTCACCTAGATTACTTATTTTATAAATTTTATGGAAATTAACTGATTACTAAATTTAATGACTTTAAATATTTATTTTGTAATTTATTGCTATTGTTTGGTTAAAGTATATTATTTAAAATATAAATAATAATTGTTAGCTACTCTTTATAGAAAAGATGAAAACAAATAAACAGAATCTTAGCCTTTGAATAAATTTGTGCTAGTTTTGAAATAATTATTATAAATTAATAATAATTAATGCAATCAGTTAAGCATTTTAGATTTATATAAAAAAAAACTTAGAGACCTACCTTACATGTACTAGCCCCTCTCCCATTTTCAAGTAGTCACCACAGGATATTTAACTTTTTTATTATGTTTATCATTATTTTTTCTAAGAATTTGATTAACAAAAATCAGTGTTTATTAAAAAATATAGGTTTATTGTTATTATTTATTATTATTATTATTATTATTATTATTATTATTATTATAAATGTCTTACTACCTGTTCGGGTTAGACACACCTATGCTAATGTGTAGTGGTAAGGTGATTATGAGATGAAATGAAGGACTTACAGTTTAATGTGGGATCCGAACCACGGTGGAGGCCTGGCATTCCACACATTCACAATTTGTGATTAATACATGTCCTGTTAGAGGTGAAGGAAGAGTTTGTCAATCAGATTAATCTGTGCCGGGACCGAGGATTGAACCCCGAACCCCGAGCACAGAAATCTGACACCTTACCCCTAGACCGCCAGGTCACCTATATGTTTGTTGTTTTGTATTCTACCTTTATAATATTGTAAAGAATATAAGCCAAACAATCAACATCGGTGATAGACATGATCAGCAACAAATGCTTGGCATCAACTTAGTTGTCAAAAGGACTAATTGGCCCAGTAGATATATTCACGCACCACATATACACGTACAGAGCCTATTAAATAGTAGCCCATTTGTATAAATGCTAAGTTATGTTTGTTTAGTTTTTTTACCCATCCTACCTAGCATAGTTAAAACCTAATTAAGGCCTTTCATTGATTACTATAAAGGGAGGAAATTTAAAACAAAACAATAGGCCTATGTAATAACAACCAAGACTGAATATAGGCCATCCTCATCCACAAAACACTCTTTTATTTTTATTTACTTAAAATATTGGGCATATAAAAATAATTTGTAACTCAAGTATCTCTACAACAATGCGGCATCTGCTGATATAGTTAGTATGCTATAATTATGTTACAGGTTATTCATGGAGCGTTGATTCCCATCAATATACGAGCTGTTGTTACAGTTCCCTTCATAACTGTTTCTACACACACTGTGGACTTCCAGATAGTCAAATTTGGCCAGAAAAAATTATTTCCAATTATTTTGAGAAATGAGTAAGTTCACTTTGCACTTTAAAAAAAATGAAAGTGATCAAAAATAAAATGAGATATTTTAAAGCAGCTATCTTAAAAATTAATATCATTAAATAATATTTTGTTAAAATAAATTATGGATGATTTTTAAATTAACAAACATTTTTATTTTTATTTACTTTCTAGAAATTACCATACAAAATGGTAATACGCATTGATGACAGTACTAAATCAATTGGTATGATTTAAGTGATGGATTAAGTAGCCAAGCTACTATATTTTTAATTATGGTCATAGTACTACTATAGTTGTTAAGTACTATAACTATACTTAACAACTATAGTAAAAGCTTGAAGTCTAAAAACTGGTTCTAAGAGTTTACAAATTGGGATATTTGTGTATAATCTAAGATTCAATTTTTAAAACTTTGGGTGGTCAATAAAGTATCCTTTCAAATTTTTTTTTTATGAAGTTATACACCAATTTTAAAGTATTAACTTCCTTTGGTAAGATATTCCAAGACCTAGCCACCTGTAAGATAGACACTATTTTTAGGGTTTTTGTTCACTGTTTGAGTACTTATAGGAAATATCTATTTACTCTCTTATTAGCTATGTTTGGAATATCCATGTCAGTTTTTAATTGAGATAATAATATTATGATTATATAAAGCAGTGAACTGATATTTTCTTTTATCAAACATGATTGAAAAATGATACCTGGGCATGGGAATCAAACCTGGAATATTTAGTTTATCACATCAATGCTCTTACCATTGACATATCCAGGAACTATCTCATACTCTGGGCTATTCTTCACTCCTAGCTTAAGGCTGAGTTTATGATGGAAGTTTAGATTCATCAGCTCTTAAAACTATCATTGTATCATAGCCACCAGCTTCTTGGGGTCAGCTTTATGCTGCCGCTCATACAAGATATAATTGTATGGGGTTGACCATATACATTAAGATGTAAATTAACTTTGGTTACTGCTGGTTATGGATACAGCTATAATTGGATATATCTTTCAATTAAATTAATTATAGTTAAACAATGGCACCTGGACATAGGACTCAATACTTTATTGGTAAGAGTATTGGCACTGTAAGCCATAGGTGCCTGGTTTAACTCCCGTGTCCATGTGTCATTTTTCAACTACGTTTTGATTAAATTGAAAAATGTATTTAGTTATGGCTGTATACATATTCAAAGCTAATTTTAATTTTAGTAAAATTTAGAATACAACCTTTTTCACGTTTTTCAGTTGCTTCCAAATGTAATGATATTTTTATAGGTTAGAAATAAACCTGAGACTTGAGATTTGGATTTCTTGGATTTTTTGTTTAAAGCTATTTAAATATAGTACATCTTTTCTCAGGGAAGAAGACATAGAAAGCTTCAGGGAGTTTTTAAAATTCCATAACATTAATTAGGATTTGAATTACATATTTTTAAAATTCTAAACATTCTTTAGACCTCGATTAATAACCCATTGTAATAACATTATGTCAATATATTTTTTGTATAATTTCTTAAATGTTTAGAGGATTGGTGCCTTGTAAATGGAAAGCTCATCTTAAATATGAAGAAAAGAAAAGAAAAACCTCACACATGAAGCTTAGCACTGATAAAGAGAGTAGTTATACAGAGAAAATCAAACCAGAGTTTTCAATCAACAAAACCATGGGCATTATCACACCCAATGAAAAGGAAATATTTGATATATTTTATCAACCAGACAAGCTTGTAAGTTCTGTCCAAAACAAATTTTCAGGCATATTTATTATTCTATTCAACTTTTTATTGATTTGAGAAGCATTTTGGGAACTTTAATAACCGTACACTTAAGACTTTGCTTATAAACATGCTGTATTATCTCAAGAAAGTAACCAATAAAAGTTAACAAAAAAGAGGGACTTTGGGAGTCCTACCCAAGTCTCACAAACTGGCTCCACGATCACTTTCAAGGCCAGTAAATGTAGGACCCATTAATCAAAAGGGTGTGTACATCTGCACTTTTTAAAATTATAATAATTCCCACAACTCTGGTCACTTGGTCTAAGATATTAGACTTGCAATGCACCTTGTCACCAATGAAGGGTAAGTCAGAGTTCAAATACCAGCATGATACACTAGGAGGTGGATTACCATATGTAATTTATTATTGTGGTTTTTCAATCTTCTCTCAATGCCATTGTAGATTCCTTTCTTTGGGACCTCCTAATACTAAGCCCAATGGATTTAGCAATAATACTAAATCTTATGATAAAATTTACCTTCTAAATAAATTGTGCAATGCACATTTTAAGTTGTGCTATTTCTTTTATCAAATTTTTCAACATTATTAAAAATAAAATTCTTGATCCAAATAATGTTTATTTTACTAATTTACCATATTTTAAATTTGATTTGAAATCACAACATTAAAATGAATGCAAACAAAAGATTATGGCCTGTAATAAATAACTTTGTAGTCATAGCAAACCTTAAACACATTTGTGAAATAATAGTGTCTCTAGAATGTGCTTAATATGTTTTGTCATTAGTCCCATATGCTTTTAACAATGTCCATCAAACTACACCTTAATTTTAAATGACATTTGTGTATTTTTATATTATGTTATAGAAGTGAACTTTATTTAGGCTTCTCCTGCCTTCTGGTTCAGTTAAAAACTACATACACTCTTTGAAGCACTCTAAAACCGAGAAACAATTTCCACACACTTATTGATTACATATTATGACAAAGTAGCCATCAAATTTCAAGTTTTACTTATGATTTAATATATTTATTAGGGAGAGAATGTGTAGGACTTAAGTGTGTACTTATAAGTAGTAAGAAAAACACAGACAATTTTACACACCTGGGAATTTTTATTTGCGCACCAATTTAATGTTGGTCTTTTACTAAAACAAAGATGGACATTAGTTTTGGTTACATCTCTTTATGAAGACAACCATCATTGGATATATCTTTTCAATTAAATTCAATATAGTTTTAAAACTATACCTGTTTAGCTATCCCAATATAATTAGATCTGTATTTATATTGAATGCATCGAAATAACTAAAGCTAAACAAAGCACATCAAAGCATAAATTAATAATTTATCTTACATGTACCGGGTATTTGTTTTTTTACTAGAATAATATAAATAAATCTGGAAGATAATGGCAATGTTAAGAGTTTAAAAATAGCTACCATTGTCTAACACAGTCTAATTGAAAAGGAAAGAAAGGTTTTAAAATATGCATAACAGCAATAACAATGCAAAAAGGTCATGGAAAAACAAAAATTAAGACATACAAAAGTGAAACAGTTCATTTATTCATAAAAATTACAAATAGCTGCATGATAGCTGTTCACAGGATCAGTCCTGATGCTAGATCAAATTTAATCAAGTGAAGAATGACTACCGGGGCAAGTGAGTCGAAGCCAAGGTCACAGGTACTATTCCTTTGTTTAGGTTGTAATTTTTCACTTAATTGAATTTAAATAAGTATGCTGACACTTATATAATGTTCCATGAATATGTTCAAGGGATACCATGAGGCTGAGCTCATTTTCAACTTGTTTCAAAACAATGACAGAGTAACCGTGTTGCTCCAAGGGGAAGCTCAAGAGCCAGTTTTAAACATCAGTGACACTGACATATGTTTCAATCCTGTCCTGCCATTCCCACAAGACTATGAAGCCTTTTTTACCATCGAAAACCCATGCACATTTCCCGTTGAGTTCCTGTTTCCTGACTTTGACAGGTGTGTCCTTATTTCAAGGGGACCAAGGGTGTTTATTAATTAAATAATTTTGAAAACTTTTATATTGCTTCAATTTGGAGATGGGTCTGACCCAGGTTTTCTCCGCTATTATTATTGTTATAATGGTTTAAATTAGGAGGGATATCCAGCACACTTACCTTAATGATACTGGAGTAGAAACACACAAACATAATTTAAAGAACAAGCTTTTACTGTCATAGACTGTTTCTTCAGGTCAAGAGGGTAGATTGGTGTTCTATGTTGAACTGTAAGGTTGACTGTCAACAGCTGATTGATTCTCACTTTGTTTCAGTTTTCCCTAGGTGTCACAGCAATATACATTAATATTCAACACATATGATGTATTCATAATTTCTTGCCTATTAACATTAATTGGTTGCCAAATGTGTCACAGCATTATCAATTAAAAAATTAACCTGAATAATAGTTTATCAAATTATCAACACACCATCATCAATTTCATAGTGAAACTTGGCATATTTATCTTTGAGATAAACTGCTTAAAGTTTCAAGACCAATTCTTCCTTCGTATCAGGGGTATGGCAACAGGAAAACATAACACCCCTTCATATGCATACATGCGGAAGATGGAGAAGAAGTTCCTGGACTGACAAACTCATCAACTACTCTGCTGGTTCAAATACATTTATGATAACCATGATCTTGACCAACACATCACATAATAGAAAAACATTTATCTGGAATCTAAATATTTTCCTCCACCCACTTTCATCAACAACAGAGCTACCCAAAATCTCCCTATCTTACACGATTCTCTCAGCTTTCAAAATTGACATACTATAACAACAGTTGAAATACATACCAGAGGAACCAACCAGCAACAGTATCTCTGAGGTGCCACCCCTAGGCTCCAAAGAAATCCCTTCCATTCTAACTGACAATCAGAGTGTATTTTCTGATGATGCATTAGCACTGTAAAGAGTATTAAAACAATATTTTGTCATTAGAGGCTACCATACAATACTTGTTTGGAAACAAATAGAACTTGCACAAACCAAAATACTTTAGTAAAGGAAATATGAACACATTATTCACCCCCTGTTACTTTGGACACCACAAATTAAACAATCTTCTACAAATTGGAAATCTAAATAATTGATCAACACTAAAAACATATTGAATGTACCTCCAGACCCAACCTATAACTATACTTTAACACACTTGTACATATGGCCAGCTCATTGTTGAACACTTGTACAATTCAATCTCACAAAATAATATATCTACATAACTAAGTCTTAAAGATATTTGTTTGTGTGTGTGTGTGTGTGTGTGTGTGTGTGGGCGTGTGGGTAGGTGGTTGGGTAGGTGGGTGTGCAAGCATGTGTGCATGTGTCCACAATGGTAGTCTAGGTTCTTATACTTTCAATTCTCAAACTTTACCAATTATTTAGATTGGGACTTTATTTGATTACATATTATACTTCCTTATAATCATTATAATAATAATTACATAATTAAATGTTATGATATTTATGAAAACAGCTCAATTTAAAGTTGGTCGATTCTTGGCATGTTATGTTGTAAACCTAAAAAAAAAAGTTTTAAATCTGAGTAATGTGAACCCACTTATTTGTTGTACTTGCTTCATTGTTTGTGCAGCCAACTCTCTGAGGAGGAGCGAGTATTGCGAGTTGTGTCTCACTTTTACAAGACAGAGGAGTTGTTGCTTCCAGACAGGTCACCTGGGGACAGGCTCCCAAGTGAACTATTTGACTTCTATCAGACCCTCATAGATGAGGTCAGCGTCAAGCTGCTTCTACAACTCTACAAAGAGATTGAGGATCATTCCAAGATGGCCAATGAAGGTATTATATTTTTTTCACCAAATATTTCCCTTTAGCACCTCATCACTAAACGTCTAGAAAACGAAGTCCTAAGCCACTAAGTGGATGGATGTAATACACTCTTGAGCTAGGTTTTTGAAGTTGAAAGCTCATTCTGTTATAATTTTGAATGGTTCAAAGATAAAAAAACAAAGTAGGATTATTCTGATATATTATACCATATAAAAAACATTGTCCACCTGTGTTTTGTGTCTTCAGCAGTCATAGAAGAGAAGAAACCACGGAAGAAGATCACTCCTCGTCTTCACTCTACATTCTCTAGACACAGTACTACGGTTACAGCCGATACTGCCAAGGCAGCTCCCAGTGCTCCCATTGATCCACTGCAGAACAAGGAACCTGAGGAGATAGAGGCATTGCTACATGGTGAGGTTCTTTAAATTATTGCTACAAACTCTTCAGAACAGCAATAACAAACACAACAGTATTTTATTAAAAAAAAAAAAAACAGAATGGCAAGGTCTACATATTTACCGGCACACTGAGAGTCTAAAAGCTCTCATTTTAACAACTTGTTTATCTCTTAGTCTTAAATTTATGTTTGATCCACAATGTGGAAGACTAATATGTCATGTTTTTGGTCATCAATTGTTTAATTTAGGTACCTTTCTTTGTTAGGATATCAGACTGTTCATTACCTTCAATATCAACATGAGATTATATCAATTGAAAGGTTATTTGTTTTCCAAGGTTTTGTAGTAAATTCAATGTATTACTATTTTGTATTTATTTTATTGTATTGTCATATGGGTAGAGTGCTGTTATAGCTTGTAATGCTGATCCTGAATCACTTAATATAACCACTTTGTTAAATTTATGAATTATGCATAATTGCAGTAACATGAATTTCCAGTTGAAATGAAACTATAAATAACATCACGTTTGCTGTCCCGGGCTCTGTCTATAAACATAATACTCCGAATATGAAACTATCTCATGCTTCATGTTGGGCACCAAACAGCATGATATTAAAAATACTGTACCGATACATCCCACTTAGGGTGCCAAATAAGATTATATGAAAATTAACATCACTTTTACTGTCCCGGGTTAGGGCTATTCAACCGTTCTCACTAGACTCTAAGTTAACTTGAACAAGCACGCCATGCATGCCCAAGAAACCAGTCATAGTAAAAAGGTTGCAAGGTAACAAATAAAAAAGGCAGATCAACAGGGATCTTTAATTGACCTACACTCAAAAAGCCCAGCCCAAGTATCCAGATCTAGCTATCTGAACAAATAGTAAAACAGATAATTCAGCAATACACATTGAGGGAAATAAGGGTTTTCTAAACTAAAATGCATACGAATAACATGAAATCAATAATGGCCTGAAGGCCTATTTTATTCAGGGAATAGGTTAAGTCTCATAAGGAATTACAATACAATATAAAGAGAAGCCTAATATAAATTAAATTTAAAAAATAAATAAATACGTTAAAAGAATAACAAAGGTTAAGCCCCACATATTTTCGACTGAATCTAAGCTGCCTAGTTTTCCATAAAAAAAACTTCTCCAAAATGGCGACCACTTACATGATGGTAAGTTCCTAATTCCTATCATCATCAAAAGAGTGAAGTTCCTTTCTGGGTACTAGCTTATGCCACGTTTTGAACAGTGGGGAAAATAGGTAGGGATAAATCAAATGACCAATGAAGTCATTCACAGCAAGTCAAAAATGGCCCTCTCACCGACGCCTGCACACAGCATCGTGAGGATAAGGGAGACATACATGATTGCACTTCTCGTTCTTTTCCCCAAGTGCGGCACCTGCGCAGCGTCTTGAGCTTGGGGGATATCGTACTAGCGCACAGGGTTCACATGCCACTCAGTGACCTAGTTCTTGTTTTCTTGATGAATTCAGCTGATGAGCAGTGTTCTGTGACAATGTGCATGGAGTGTCCATAGCTAGGGCGCTGATTTTCTGGTAAAATGGGGTAAGTACTGTTCATTATTTTAAGGTGGCGGAGGTCTGGGGCTATGTTGTTTATAGCCACGATACACTATAAACATAATACTTCGAATATGAAACTAGCTCATGCTCCATAATTGTGGAGGCATATTAAATGTAATGAAATTTCTACTATAATCTTTACATTAAAATGCCCCAGTTGGGCAGACATTTGTAAAATAACTCATAAATCTTATCACTTTAACTGTTCGGGGTTTTGGCTATAATTTATAGTGGCACAAAACTAATTGAACTATTTTTTCATCACGATATGGTTGTCAAATATATATTAAACATTTTTAGTGAAACATGCCTGTTAATAGATCGTAAATATCTGTAGGCTCTCAGAGTACATAAATAAAATTATGTAACACAAGTCTAGTTACTACGTTTAAACAAATATCTGGAGAATCATTAATATCAGTGCCATAACTCGGCCAGGGTGACCTGGGCAGTACCCTGGGGCCTCCAACCACTGAAGACCCGAATGTTAATGTATTTTAGACAAGTCAGATTTATACTGCTACTTTTGACGGAAGTTTATCCCTTTACTAAATTGAGTATGTATGTCTGTTTATATTTTACACGTGACATTAAAAAATACAGATATGCATAATCGATTCAGTGTGTCTGAGTGTGATAACGAATCACCAATCGTGGGTGTACAGCCAGCCAGATTTATAGTTATCTCTCCCTCTTTTTTAATGGCGCCAGAGGGAGATAGAGATAGTACTAGCCAATATAGGAGAGGACGATTCACCACCACTGGGTGAACTCGTGTAAATGTGACTGTGACAATCTCCATTGTTGCCAACTGCGGCATTATTATACTATGCTTGGCACCAAAATGGTCTGCTTAGCACCTTCCGCTGTTACGTTATTGAACACACTATCTTTAACGATTTGCAATAATGAAAATATTTTAAATCCAAAGCAGTGGGATGGAAGGCATGATGCAGTTTCTGTATTAAAAAAAAGCTTTTACGATGTGATAAAGTCTCTCGGTCGCATAATTCTCACAAGTAAAAAACTGAATGAGAGTAATCAGGCTATGGGTCTCATGAAAAAATTAGACCACTTTGACTTTGCTTTCTGCAGGTTCGTCAGTCCAAAATCTTGCAGATAATAAATATTTCGTCCAGGTTGCTGTAGTAAGAGATAACTGACTTAATTACTGCCAATAATCTTTTACAAAACACATTTTTTGAAATTACTGGCATGAGGGGTAGATTTTAATAATTATTGATGGAAGCCCCAGAAATAATTGCAAAATGGGGAATTTCAAGCAAACTTATTGATAAAAGAATTTGAAAAGTTAAAACTTACTTTGATGAATTGTCTCAAGATGCAAGATTGTGTGAGCCAGAGCACCATTTCTGTGCTACTGTATTTTATCCAATGAAAGATACTCTTTCATCACAGCTCAAGAACCATTTCCAAGGTATGAAGACTATTATAGAAACATACGAAGGCTAAGAAGCACGATTTTGGTCAAAGTCCACAGAAACAGAAATTCGGAAGAAAGAAGAAGATTTTCGGGGAAAATTTTCTGAAGATATGTCTCCATTATTTCCATCTCAAGTGCTTTCCATTAGAACATGGTTTGAAGATAAGTTTGAAAAAATGAATAATCTTAAATAATTGGCTGATTTGTTAATAATCGACCATGCTTCACTATCTTCAAGCTATCCTGATGTATGCACAGCATGTTTCATGTATTTAACAGTTCCAGTGACTGTAACCAAGGAGGAACGTTCATTCTCGAAATTAAAGACGTTCAAAAACTATCTGTGTAGCTCAATGGGACAGAAGCGACTAAGTGGTTTGGTTTTGATATCCATTGAAAATTAAAGAGCTCAAAAAATAGATTTTAGAAAGACAATATATGCTTCTTTTTATTAATTTTTTTACATCGGTAAAAACAAGGAAGAAAAGGTACAAATTTTAGTCAACTAAAGAATTGATTAGAACACCTACTTTAAAAAAAAGTATTTAAAAAAAATATATTTTGAGTTTAATGCCTTACAATATTATTATAACTATATAATATAATACAGGTACTCAAATTTATTATAATTCATGCAGCATAAACTGAGAATAATAGGTAATTAGAATAACTATCCATATCGTCGTTATTTAGAGTATCTGTGATCTTAAATTTAAATCGCTCAAGTCTAGATCATAAACATATTTAACAATCCCTATCATAAACCCTATGATAAGTCTTATGATCTGTATCATAAAATTAATTATCTACTAATTAACGATCTAGATCGCACAACCCTGATCATAAATTTAACAATATATTTTTCTGTGTAGGAAACTAATGTTTAAGGTACTGCTGAGTGCTACCCATAGATAATTTTTTTTTATAGGGGGCCACACTTCCATAATCTGCCCTAGGGCCCCAGAGGATTATGTTACAGCACTGAGTAATATTGTGTTGAATTATTGATATTTCAATAATATAATGAAAAGCCAAATATTAGGTAGTGCCTATTTTGGACATATGCTCTCGATCCCATTCATACATTTCCCATATCCACAGCCATTATCATAGGTTTGTTAATTATTTTTAAAAAAATTATATATTTTTATTGCAGAACATATAGACGAGATACACAGTTCCCCTGAGTGGAGAAACTTGAGGTATGACCCCATACAAGCGGCCATGACGGCATCCCTAGCTTCTGGCTTTCCAGTACAAGAGTCCATTTCCAAGGATGCGGTGCTGATAGTGTTTCATGGGGCACCTCTCACAGGTGACTATGGTTAATTTCAGAATTCTATGTCTGAAGTCTTCTTTTTAAAAGGAGTATTGCATCACCCTACAACATAAAAATGAATTCTCAGATATCTTGACTCTTTTGGGGGGAGGGGGCTTGTGGGTTGTTGCCAAGGCAAATTAAACTTGATGAGACTGTGCTAGTAGACTGTTCCCTCCCCCTCACTATCATTTAACCAACTACACACACAATAATGCAGTGAGTGGATGTGTGTCTGTTTAAGACTGCAATAGGAGGAAACAATTTACCAGTACAGTCTTGTCTAGTGAAGCTAGCCTTGGCGGCATTCCACAAGCATTTCTTGGTAGAGTGTCTACTTAGTGATATAAGTGTTTGTGGCTAATAAACAATAAGAAAGTATAATTTATCACAATGTAATTTTATTAATGTTTTTAGAAATATATGACTACTAGGAGAACATTTGGATCGTCTTTTAAAATACAATTACCACTACCTTTTTTTAAACTGGATTTAAAGAAATAATTGATTGCACTGAACATACTTAATTAAGTGGAGTATGGCAATATGGTAGAGGGGGTGTTGTTTATAGTGGGTGAGGAGTAAACACTAGATGTTTGTTTCACTTAAAAGTCTTTCAATTAAACCAAAACAAAGATGATCTGAACTCTCTCAGAAATTGATAATACCAACCAGACTATAAGTTGGTTAATGTTCTTTGCTATATTTTTTGTAATAAATAAAATGATAGAACAGTAGGAAAATAATAAGCATAAATAAAAGTAAAAACACTAGCACATATTTACACACACTTCACTGCTATTATAGTATCTTCCCCAGAAGTAGTAGAAGAAATACTATATTTTTAACAATTTTTTTTTAAAACACATAATGGTTTTTAGTATTTTGGAGACTCTTTTTACTATAATGGACTTTGTAAGGCCAGATCAATTTGATCACTAATTCGATCATAGCCAATTATTGTACAATCGGTTAAGCCAGAATTTGTCTACTGATTCTTATCACCAAAATTTTGAATTGCATGTTAGCGGCTGCATGGTTAGGTTCTGGTGACTCATCTTTGTAAAGCTTTGGCAAAACACCCTATTCTTTATTTGGTTTCTAGGAGGATGTTTTGGTGGCTGCTAGTGTATTCTAAGTAAACACAGACTCAATTGTTTAGCGAGGGTATGAGAAAGAATGGGGAAAGGAGGGGTATTGTGTTGAGAATAGAAATGTCAGCAAGCAGGACAACTTTTTTTGCTAAGAAAGGAAGTAATGCATGGCTGTGGGCAGGAGAGGAGTATCTTTGCAAAGTCAACAAGAAAATAAATGTCTTAACCATGAGAGGAAGATTCAAGAGAAGTTAAAGCTCCAGGACAAAGGCAGGCATACACATTTACAAAATAAGGGGAGAATGAATACAAAGTGAGCTAATAGGACTATTAAAAATGAACATATTATTGGATAATATATCCCCTCATGTTTCCAAGAAATCCATTCTGCATCCTTGTGGTAAACTAAAAAAGGATAGACATAAATATGATGAACCATCAAATCGCCAAAAAATATTCCCAGAAAGGTATATAAACTTAGCTTGGTTGAAATAAAGTGGAAGTCAATAGATAAATATTTGTTTTATTTCTAGTAAAAGGATAATTTTACAATAAAGAAAATTGATAAAACTAAATAAAGAGGAAAAATAAACTACTAAGATTAAATTTGGTGAAGAAATCCCACCTAAGGAAAGAGGGAAAATGTGGGAAGAGTCCAATGCACAAAGGTGACATCTTTCTTTCTTCTGTCTTCTATAGTAGAAGTAGTCACACACACATTTCAACACAAATTGAATAATATTTCGGCATTGTTACCTTTATCAAACACAAAGAATAAATAAGAGAGAACAGATAACACAAACACTCGATTACTCCATTATGAATTTAAAGAAAACCTTTTAGAAATACATTGTGCCAACTGTTTTTGGGAGTAAAGATAAATTTTTTTTCTTTGGAAAAGTAACATTTCATTCCCTTAATTCCACAAAAGACTAATAAAATAGTCTATTTTAAATTTAACATTTTCTAAGTCAACAACTTCTCATTATTACATTTCTATTCCATTAGTCGGAAGGACTTTGACTAGACAATAACATTTCTTTCTAAATTTCCTAAAATGATGTAGCACAAGATTTAACATATTATAAACTTGAGTCAACTAGACTCTTATCCACCTCCATTATTTAAGTTTAATTTTCATTAGTCAGAAGGACTTTGAATAGACAGTAACGTTTCTTTCCTAATTTCCTAAAAGGGCTAAATGATAAAGTTTTGAAACATGACTCAATATACATAAAACAACAAGACATGTCCGTTATTTAAGTTCAATTTTCATTAGTCAGAAGGACTTTGAATATACCTTAATACTCTTCTCCTTATTTACTGAAAGGCCTAAATGATAACATAATATATTTATTTGTACCAACTAGACTCTCCGTTATTTAAGTTTAATTTCCATTAGTCAGAAGGACTTTGAATAAACATTGATGTTTCTCTCCTGAGACGACTAACTAGCAAAGTTTTCAAAATTTACTATATATATAACTTTAAATGAATAACTTTCCATTGTTGAATTTGTTATATTCCAAACTATAAAGTATTATTATCATTATATAAAAAAAGGCTGAAAAGGAATTTTGAAATATACATACAATCGGAAATTTAAATTTAGTTCTTACATTTTAAATGACGTAGATGTGTCTTAGATTAATATCCCACCAAGAGTGAAGTTTTCTTTGCCTTCCTGGTGGTATTTTTTCTATATATTTCCTCAGAAAGGAGGGAGGTAGGGGTTGCATACAAGAAGAAACAGGGAGAAAGGGGGGTAGTTGATGAAAGGGGACTATGTGATGAGATGGTGGTAGTAAACCCTAGAACAGGCATCCAGGTTACACGTAACAGTTCAGTGCTGAAAACGCATTACATCATTCCTATCGGCCTCAGTGACAACATAATGTTGGCCGGGTCAGTTAACTTGGGCATTCGGTCATGATCACATGTACAAAATCACGGGTTGCTGGACCTGGGAAATAGTCAGTTTGAACTCAGTGAAATGGCACATGGTGAGTGTAGGATATCATCACACTATTTAATTATTTTATTGAATAATATTTGGAGTAATTCTTTACTGTCTTTTAAGAACTAAATGTTGTATAGTGTTGGAGAAAAGTTTAAGACCACCCATTAAAAACACTATTTTTCAACATTTCAATATTTTTCTTTATTCAGAATAGTACATAAAAATTGTTTGAGTTGTATTATAATGGTTTAGTAATTAATAGGACTCAGAAAATTACAAAAAAAAAGAAGTTTACATTCCCATGTTTAGTAGGTAGTCAATAGGACCCCCTCTAGCTATGTGGCAAGCTTTGATCCTGTCAGGCATGGATTGGATCAGCGTCCTACTTTCTTCATGCGTCACTTTTTTTGGACTGCCAGTCTCAGTTCTGCTCCGTTTTTGGGCTTCTGCTTTGCCAATTGATATGCCATGGTGCCATAAATTTTCACCTGGGTTGAGGTCAGGACTACGTGTTGGCCAGGGAAGCAGTTCAATGTCCTGGTTATCAAACCATTTCCTTGTTGCCGTGGACCGTTGGAATGAGGCGTTGTTCTGCTGGTAGATGTAATTTTCCTCAAGCAGCCTATATAGCGAAGGAATCATAGTTTCCTGCATACTTTCACAATATTTGTCACTATTCATAGCACCATTCACAACCTTACAGTCTCTAGGACCCTCTGAAGTGATGCAACCCCAGATCATGATTGCATCACCACCTTGTTAGACTGCAGGGGCGACAAAAGCCGGCAGAAATTTTTCTGTTCTTGTCCTGTGAACCCTAACCTTGTGTCGAGGAAATAGTTCAAAGCGGCACTCATCTGAAAAATCTGAAAAAATACTCTCTCCCGAGCTTCTTTAATTCACCCTAAACATTCCTTGCGAAACTAAAGTCGTTTTTTGTGTTTCTCATTTAACAGAGGTTTGCATATTGCAAAATAGGAACCTAGGCCTGCATCATTTAAAAGGTTGCACACAGTTCGCTCAGTTAGGTTAATATTATCACAGGAAAACTTCAGTTCCCTGAGAAGATCACTGCAGCTAGCATTTCTATCTTTTTTACAAAGCTGGAGAAGCCTATGGTCTTGTCTTAAAGATGTTTTCCTAGGACAGCCTACCCTAGGCCGGTCAATGATGGTTCCAAACTCAGTATATCACTTGATTTTTTGTTGCACACACATTTTAGACACTCCAACAATATCAACAATTTGTCTTCCTAATTTTCCAGTATTCATTAAACCAATGATTTGCCACTTAATTAGGTCTGATACTTATTTTTTTCCCCATCGTGACTCACAAACACAAAATGCCTACAATAACCTCAAAATGATCACATTAAAATCAGCTGATTGGAGGGAAATGATGAAACAGGTGTGACAACCCACTTCTATAGAAATAAAAAATAACATAGTGCTAGGATTAAGTAAAAAGAAGTAATTTTAAATGTAGCTAATAAAAATATTAAAAAGTCGCCATTTTTTCTCTTGATTTAAAAAAATTAGACCACTTAAAAGTTAAAGTACTAATTTGGTAACAAAAATTAAGGTTTTTAATTTTTAAGATTCGTGTCAAAACTTTTTGGAGACCAAAAACCATAGCTCTATGTCCACCTATTTTTGAACTATAATTTTTTCTTTTTTTAAAAATGTGCAATTTTTTTTTTTTGGCGCCTTAATATTAAAATAATTCTTAACTTCTGAACCTTTTGAGCTACAGTCATTTTAATATTACCAAAATCTTTCATTTTTAATGTATATCATCATAAAATTAAGAGAGAGTTAATAAAGAAAAAAGACCAGTAAACAAATTATTTGGTATTTTTAGTATTGTAAGGGTGGTCTTAAACTTTTTTTCCGACACTGTAGCTATGATAGGACGCTACAGTAGATTCAAGAGAAAATAAAACTGGGGGAGATTCAAGGGAATCTAAAACTAGGTAATATTCAAGTGAAGCTAAAACTAAAACTAGGTAATATTCAAGTGAAGCTAAAACTGGGGAAGATTAAAATGAAGCTAAAACTGGGAATTATTCAAGGAAACATAAAACTAAAGAAATATCTTTATAATCATCAACTGTTTCCAGCTTGTTACTGGGTCAGTTTATTAAAATGCCTCCGTATTCCGCTATCCTTCCACCATTCATCCTTTTATTAATTGCTTCCATTCTTCTCTTCTCACTTGAACACTTTCTGTTATCTGTTCTTCCCATTGCTTTCTTGGCCTCTCTTGCAGTTTCTTTCCTACATTCTTTATTAGCTACATTTTCTTTGGCGTCCTCTCTTTTTCCATCCTCATTACATACCCATACCATCTATAAAGTCTTGCTTCCTCTACTATCTCATGTACTCCCTGTACCTCCACTATTTTCTGGACAACTTCATTCTTAATCTTTTTTTCCTCTTGACAGACATCTACCACCCTCCCCACAAACTTCATTCCCATGGCCTCCACTTTCTTAGCATCTCTTACAGTCAATGTCCATGTTTCTGCAGCATATTTGACAATGGGTACAAAGTTCGTCTTGTACAACTCTTCCTCACATTTCATTTAAAGAACTATCAAATGTTTCTAAGCTACATAAGAAATAGAGAACTTCATTTAAATTCCATGAAATATAAACTTTTTTTTTTATGTTTCTATTATAAAATGAATACCTATATTTGCCATGATATTTGATAAAACTATCCCAAACAAAGGCGTGTATGCAGAAAAGATTAAGTATAAAACACACAGAGAACACAGATTGGGGACAACAATTTAGAGATTACTGCGAATAACATATCATTCGACAGGGTCAATGAGTTTAAATATTTAGAAAAAGGTTAACTTTCAATAACAATATCAGAGTGAAAATTAGGAAAAGATTAATGTCGGGAAATGCATGCAATTACTTGGTCAGTAAGTTTTTTTTTATTATTTAGCACCGCGTCTTACTACCCATTCGGGTTATATGCTTTAAGTACTAATTACACTAATGGATTAGGAATTGGGAAGGTTGAATTAGAGGAAGTGAACCCGCATTTGCGTGGAGGGATAGTGGAAAACCATTTAGGAAAAACCACCCCCAGTTCACCCGACCGAGATTCGAACCACGATCTCCCCGTCCTCAGCAGTAGGGCTCAACACGACAAGCGCCTTAGCCAACTACGCCACTGAGGCGGGTTACTAAGTTGTTGACAACTGCCTAGTTTCAAGGAATGTAAGACTCAGAATACACTAAACCATAATTTTACCAGGTTCTCTATGGGTGTGAAATGTGGTCTCTTAACTTACTCGACGAAAAAAATTAGGGTGCTCATAAACAAGGTTCTAAGGGGGATATTTGAACCAGAAAGGGAGAAGCTACTGGAGATTGGAGGAGCCTACATAATGATGACCTATACTCCTTACAAGACATTGTAAGGATAATCAAGTCTCATGGATTATGGTGGGCAGGACATACAGCACAAATGGGAGAATCTAGAACCTTGTTCAAGGTACTGACTGGAAAACCCAATGGGAAGACATAGACACAGATGGGAGAATACCATTAGAGTAGGTCTTAAAGAGATAGGGTCTGATGAGGTGGACTAGATAGAACTAGCTCATGATAGGGATAGATGGTGTACTTTTGTAAGGGCTGCAATGGACTTTCGAATTCATAATGCCATAAATAGTGTCCGACTGAACAATTGGCATTGACTTTGGCCATAAATTGGACCTTCGGCAAAATAATCAGCTTCAGCCAAAATTAGATCAAAACCATTGAAGCCGAAGGTTCATTCGATTTAACTTACCCAATGTAGATTTGTGGGTGTGGCAATGGAGTGTTCATGTGACACATAACAACTGATAAGTTGCTTCATTTTTAATTTAGGTGCCTGGTCAGTAGACTAGTAATTAGTCAGTAGGGACAATACACAGTCCATGTTTACTATTTAGTCAAGTGTTACTATCAGATTTATTAAGAACTTTATACTAAAACCATTGCTAATGCAATTAATTATTATATATATGAAATAGAACTGATTAATTTTTTGATGGGACTGTATAGCAATAACAAATAGTTTTGTCACTTTTTCAAAGCTAAATATTAAGAGTATTGATATTTATTTGATACTTTTATTTTGTCTTTATATTATTTTGTATCACAGTTTCAGAAATTCATTCTACTTTATTTTAGCAACAATAAAAACTGTGATCTGTTATTTAAATAAACACGTTCTTGAATTTAAAGTTCAACAGAAATTGCATTAAACTAGAAAATAAGGATTTTTAACAATCTCTGCCATGGGTATTTCACCCATGGCCCACGGCCCACTTGTGGCCCACCGAAACTATGGCCTACCGGCTCATGAAAAATAAAAATGGTTTCAAGAGAAATAATTGACAAAAACAGATTTATAGTTTACATAATAAAATAATAATAAAATAAATACATATTTTAAGTTATTTTATAAACTATTTTTGCTTTATGCGCAAAGAAAAGTTTAGCTTTTATGTACAGATGCACCTTGAACCAGCAAATGATTACTCTAGTAGACAAGGGAGATAGCTTTATTTCAGGAGTGTTCAGACATAGTCGTGGGTGTTCGCGTTCACTCATCAATGCTTAGACACTCGAGACGCCAAAAGTAAAATAATATAGTCCTAATATTGTGGGCACAATATTGCGGATTGCAAGCCATTAAGAGACAGAAACTTTGGCCCTTGGACATAAAAAGGTTGAAGACCCCTGATCTATGCAATTTCTTCAGCTTCGGCTGAAGATGAAATAAAAAGTTTGGCTTCGGCTTTTGTCAAAAAAAATTATAAACGATTTGACACTAGCCATAGACCAACATTTTAGAAAACATTCTAAGATACTCTTTCGTAAGGAGTGTAAGATATGATAAAATAATACAGACTTAGATAATGCTTGATAATACAGATAAATAGAATGCAAAAAGTTGAATATAAGAAGTGATGGTTAATGCGTCATAGCATTATTTTTTAATTAAAGTCAACGCATTAGATAAAACATACAATGATATGAGTAAAAAGGTTAAACACTGGAGTGTTGTTATATAAATGGTTAAATACTTAACAGTAAGCCGCAATTTAGGAGAATAATAAAAATAATGTACACAGAGTAATTAAAATAACAGGTGTTAGTAACCAGAAACAACCTTAAAATTGAATACAAGTAGAATAAAAATGGGTTAACTCACTTATTAAAGTAAATTACAGCAATATGAGTGAAAATTTAGCCAATTGTAAATCTAAAAAATAGAATTAAATTGAATAAAGTAGAACTTAAATAAAAAGTAATAGCTAAACGTTGAATGTAAACAATGTAAAATTAATTAAAATTAATTAAAACTTGAAAAAATAACATGAGTTGTGAACATAATTGAAAAGATTTTAAGTTGAGAGATAGTCAAATGATGTTGATAAAGTGAGGTAGACCAAACAAATTGCGTACAAGTTAATGGATAATTTAGGGAGGGGAAGCCTGGTTATAAAATAAACAATAGTGTAAGAGTTAAATGAGAAAAATATAAAAAAACAACTTAATGGTTTATAAGATTACATGAAAAACAAGGGGGGTCATAGAACCAATTATCTAAGTCCTGTCATAAGGATTAAACTTCCCTTACTCCTTTTTTGGTGTTTCTGTAATGATGTTGTTTACAGGTGCTCTATTATCCTGACATGTTTCGGTGCTACAGTAGATGCACCATAATCATGGAGCTGAAATTAAAATTAAGAAGCTTGCTTTAAAGTAATGGAAAAATATAATGTTAGATTGAGAAAAGAAAAGTTTCTATGCAAAATGACTTAAAGTGAAAACAAGCAGACTTACTCCGAATAGGTGTTGAGACACGGTGCGTCTACTGAAGCACCAAAACATGTCGGGATAGTAGAGCACCTGTAAACAACATCATTACAGAAACACCAAAAAAGGAGTAAGGGAAGTTTAATCCTTATGACAGGACTTAGATAATTTGTTCTACGACCCCCCTTGTTTTTCATGTAATCTTATAAACCATTAAGTTGTTTTTTTATATTTTTCTCATTTAACTCTTACACTATTGTTTATTTTATAACCAGGCTTCCCCTCCCTAAATTATCCATTAACTTGTACGCAATTTGTTTGGTCTACCTCACTTTATCAACATCATTTGACTATCTCTCAACTTAAAATCTTTTCAATTATGTTCACAACTCATGTTATTTTTTCAAGTTTTAATTCATTTTAATTCATTTTACATTGTTTACATTCAACGTTGTAGCTTCATATGCCTTATAATCTAACTTAAAACTAGGAGAGACACAATATCCAGTCCCTGTCTGCTAATTCATCACTGTGATAGTACAAATCCACATTTCACCAATGATAAATTTTTCGACCATGCCGATAATCAAACCCGGGATCCTAAGCTTAGTAGACAAACACACTACCAACTGAGCTAAGGTGTTTGACTAGTTTAACTTTAACAATTATCATGAAAACGTGGTAATGTCTGTGATAAAGTGAATTATATTTAAATTAACAAAGTTTTCATTTACACTTTTTTAAGCAAACCTACTATACTAAACCAAAAGAAATGACACAAGTGAAGATTTATTGTGTTTTAATCTTATTACTGTATATTATTTTTGTGATCTTTAAAAGAACAATTTAAAAAAAATTATCGGCGTTGGTGATCAATTTAATTGGCATCAGCATTATAGGCAAAATAGATGATTAGCCTTCTATAAATTACTACTTACTAGTATTCTATCTAGTCAATAAAACATTAAAGGCAGTATGCTAAGGTTTAAAACTACTAATGTTAAGCACTGTTGGACAGTGCAGAGCTGATAATTGTTGTTGATACAACTAAAATACATTTTTTACTCTGATTTTCTAATCTGAGATTTATTATTCTTTAAGTCCCACTATATGCAAGCCCTGCTTTTTTTTTTTTCATTAACATTGTTTTCATACCTTTAGCTTGATAAATTATATTTCACTTCATTTTTATTCATTCTTTTGTACTACATTTTGTAGCTATCTTCACTAATAATCAAAACTCTCTCTGGCAATAAATGTATTAATGAAAACAATCAAAATAAAAAATACCATGTCCTCCTGTAGAACATGTGTATGCAGCACACAAGACGGCTAAGTGCCTACAACTAACTCCCCTGAACATAGACCAGATGATTTTGGAGATTGCAGCAACAGGGTACACCATGCCTGCCATGAAGGTCCGAGACCACCTCAACACAATCTACCTTGACGAGTTGAACCACATGCTGGCTGACAATGAAGAAGACCCGATGCAACAGATGTTACATCCTCAAGATAAGGGTGTGTTATACGTACTCTTAGCTGTTTTAAGTGGGAAAAAAAATTATAATGAACCAAAGTTTAGAAACTACTTGCTCAAGTAGCAACTTTTAGTTTAATTTTTTCACATGGTGAGTTCAACATTTGTTGAATATCTTTCAAGGATGTCCTGGAATTTATTTATAGCTTTTTATTTTCGTTTAAAAAAAATTATAGCGTTTTCTTTTCATTTAAAATTTTTTATAGCTTTTTATTTTCATTTAAGAAGTTTCTTATCTAATGCCGTTATGGTTGTTGAGTATCTCTCATAGCTGTTGATATCATAATGTGAATAAATTAAACTAAATGTTACTACTGGAGAAATATTTTATTTATTTTGGCCAAAAAAATCATTTTGCTATAAAAACTGAAAAAACACTGACTTTTCTCTTGTCCCCTACATCCCCACCTCAAGAGTTTACTCTATGAACCTTAATAAGTTTCCTGTGATAGTGAAAACTTGTCTTTAAAAATATGTTGGTTTTTAAAAATTGTTTTGTATGGACAAATTATACCCCATAATCACTTAGTTAAGTGTTCTGGTTACCTCGCTTAACTTAAACATGACTTAAAATAAGTCTTAGGATGGCCACCTAGCTTACAATGATATTTTTATGTTGAGAAAATGCCTTCTGTTCTCTACATAACCTTATTCCAGCTAGAGATTAAAAAATCAAGTAACATTTGAATTGTGTTTGGTACTTCAACAGAGGATGTAACCAATAAGCAGAACCTCTAAATAACCTAGGGAACATTAAGTTAGGTTATTTTACCCATAAACAAATAGCATGTCAATCTTAGTTTTATAAATAAGTATAAACTAGGCCTATATATATACATATCAGATTCCAAAATTAAAGTATGTATCTAAATATAGAGTAGTGTGTATCTTGTGTCTTAGTTAAATAGGTATATGTTTCCTATCCTAAATGAATAGGTCATCGACCATATCTTATTCAACTATTCATTATCTTTATTTAAATAATGTATTTTAAAATCTCTATATCAGTCCAAATTTATAGGTTCTGTTACTAATATTATTTTGAAAAATATAATTATTTCTCACATTTCAATATTATACAACCTTTATGTACCTATAATATGCCATGGGTGCAATTCTATAAAGGCGTGTAATCATTCTATTTAATTGAAAGTTTATATTCTATCAAAACTACTTAACAGAAAGGGTGGATAGAAACAAATAAAAGGGACAAACATAATATGGCTTTTACAATGCAAGTAAGAACACAGCTCACACTTTAAATTGCTGCCATTGGACAATGAGGTAATGGTCGCCTCTTTAAGAAAATCTATCGTCACCGCCCAATACCCCGACCTAGGTTTCATTCTATCGGAACTTATGAGGGAGGAGTGTGAAACGCGCAATGCAACTTCCTAAAAGAGAAAACCAAAAAACAAAAGGGGAGAAAATGGAAAATTGTAAAGAATGATAAGAATCTGATAGGAACATGTAAAAGGTATAACATAAAGTACAAGCACAGGAAAAGGATATTGGATGCGAATATTTAATATATCTCTATAAGCAATTGCCTTTTAAAGCAAAAAGAGGTTTTACTTATAGAGATGTATTAAAACTACTTAACAGTGATCACCAAACTGAAAAGCTATTGTAGAATATTATATCAGAGTAGCATGCATGGTTTCCATGATCAACAACTAACTTTCATCAATGTGTCAAAAGATTTAAATAATTGTATTTATTACTACACTATTATATCTATGGACAAGATTAAAAATGAATATGCAGAACATAGTCCTTTCAAACAGACAGGAATACCCCAATGATCAAAGCACAGATGAAATAAAATATCCATTTAAAGAAATTGCTTGGAAATAATAGTAAATACAACATTTTTCTAGTTGGTACAACATTTCTTTTAGAAAATATGCCGATTCTACTGAAGGTTAAATGCATTTAGCAATTAACATTAGTCTTAATATTTAGAGGCTTGATGTTCTTTCTTTGTTCATAAGTGAAATAAATTTAAATTATAGCTAATTCTTATTTTTATATAAAAATATATAATAAAATGTAAAACCCATTTTATAATGTTATAGTGAAATATTTTCTTGGTTTAGTTTCTTAGTATAATACTAGAACTATCAGAAACGTAACCAATATTGTATGGATTAAATGTTATTCTGGTGATAGGACTAAAAAATAATTAATGGTTTGAATACATCATTCATCAAAGAACGCTAACACATGCACACTTTTTTATTTTTTTGTGAAATAACAAAAGTACAATTTAATTAACACACATGTATATAGGATGGTTTAATCAATAAGTGCAAAATGGCAAACTGGAATTGAACCTAAGAGTTTTGGCTTTTTGAGCCAGTACTCTGCCACTGAGCCATCCTGGTTAATCTCATACCCAGGGCCACTCTTTACTTGTATATGTCAAGTCAAATTCCCTTGAATGGGGAATGTTTTGGCCATTAATGCTAGCCACATTCAGATCCACGGTCACTCATATCTGGCTTTCCTTCTGCCAATCAAGAATTAATTCACGTGTATCATAAACTGATAGGTGAAGGCTATCATCAGGATCAGTTTTGATACTAAAATCAAATTCAGCGAAGTGAAAAATTACAATCTTTACACAATATTCTATTATACATATGAATTAATACTTTCTTGACAGCATTAAATTCAGATATGAGTCGATATGATTTTGGATAGCGCTATTTGCTGACACTTTCTTTCACTATTTACCACAATTAGACTCAATATTGTCAAGAGAATCAAGCATGGAGATTCATGGATAACTTAGTGGTAGAACATTGACACACTAAGCCAAAAGACCCAGTCTCGTTCAAGCTCAGGACTTTTTACTGCTTACACTAATGCTGTACCACTAAGCCATCCAGGTTTGTCGCATATCAAGATCCATTCTTTCTAAATATTTGAAACATGATATTAATGCAGGCTGTATCCGTAACCGAAGATAATTTCCAACTTTATTCCTGTATCATTTTGTGATAATATTAAAGCTAAACCATTTTTATTAACAATCTACCAAAGCTGGTGTGATCAAAATGAATAGGAGTGGTTTTTTTTAAGCTTAAACACATTGACAGAAATTTGGTTGTTAGTAGCAGGGCACTTGCTTCAGTGGCCGCATGTACACCTCCTCTAAATTCAACCTTTGTCATACCTAACTCATTAGTATAATTAGTACATATTCTTATAACTTGTTAAAAAAGAAGTAGCAAAGTATTGACAATTTCTTCCAAAGACAAAATCATATTTTTTATCATGGGCTGGAAATGAGCCTATATTTTTAAATTCAAACATTCCAATTCTTGCATGTTGATCTAGTCTAAAAACCCGATCCCTTTCTAACATTTGACTCACTTAAGTTCTTTCTTCACTTATGTCAATCCTCTCAGGAGATGACACTCAATTTGGGTTAGAGTTGTTTGTGTCTTGAAGTGTTATGGAATACCAACTTACAAAGATAGTTACAAAGGTAGGCTATTTGAGATTGTTATTAATGTTCCCAGAAGGTGCAAAGAAGTGCTAAGATATTCATTCCTTGAAAAATGCTGAATAATTTGAGTCTGATACCAATTTTGTGATTAAGCTCACTATTTTTTCTAACATGCTGTAGAGGACAGCATGCAAGACC
This sequence comes from Timema californicum, assembly GCA_902141385.1. Taxonomy (NCBI): domain Eukaryota; kingdom Metazoa; phylum Arthropoda; class Insecta; order Phasmatodea; family Timematidae; genus Timema; species Timema californicum. Next base: position 95,659 of record CABFOW010001602.1, read on the forward strand.
CCCTGGAAGAGTTGACCAACAAGGTCATGTTCCTTAATATATATTGGCATATGAGGCCGAGAAAGACTATTGACGCGATGGAAACTCTATCTTCACGACCGATGAAAAAAATGGATGTGAGCCACTCGGTGGTTAGAGGGGGCTCAGAAAGCCAGCCCAGCTCGCAACACTCAAACAGACACCCCACAAGCAAAAAGTCTCCATACATTGAGGATACTCTAGCATTACATGGGACACTTGCCAACACACCCTTCGACTTGCTTGTCGAACTGCTCAGACAAAGGTAAAGTGCATCTTAGTTTCGTCAACTTTACCTCCATATTTCTCATCTTCCATCACAGTAACCTTATGTCGCCATCCATCCTATCCACTTTTCTTCATCCCTTGTTTATAATTATAAATGTGTCTTTTAAATCTTCCATTCATTAATGATAATCAAAATGGGAGGATTTGAAAATATTTCAGATCTGAGTTTCAAGTAAAAATAGGATATTTATCTATATTTTGAATCCAAATTTTTGTATAGTTATTATGCTTCTTAATAGTTGTATACTCCATTGGACAAACCTAACATCCATAAAGAATATAATTAATTTAACACTTAAATACATGAGAATTCACATTAAAATTGGAATGTGTGAAGCTTCGAAAACTTCAACTTCTCTTTGAATATTAGTTCACTTTGATTTTGATTAAAAGTAAAATTCTGGATTTGACAATTAGGAAGCTTCACCAACAAAATATTTAAAGTTAAACTAAAACATACATAAAAAAATTGTTGCTTTCTTCACAAAGCATAAAAAATTGAACACTATTAAATTATAGTTTGTGACAATAACATAATTTGTTATTTTAAGAATAAATCTATTAACTATTTTTAAAATATATCAATTTGCAAATTATATTTAATACCTAAAATTACATTCAAGGTATAATATTTGTATCCAACATTAAACATTTTTTTAAATATTCAAATGTAACCCCTTTGTGAAAAGTAATAGGCATGATGATAACGAGGGTAGATTAGTTTTATTCAATAACAATGATAGCATAAATGTGACAAGTACAAAATGTAGTAGAATGGAGTAGAAAGATAGAGTCATTACTAATGAAGGTCAGCCGCCTGATGCAGATTGCCATATGGACACTCTCAAGGTGAAGCCAACAAAGAGTTGTGATAAGCGCAAACTGAACTTTGGATATGGCCAACAATTCAATAAGAATACAGGATATAAGTCAGGGCCAAACACCACCAATAATTGGCGACCCAACCTATCTTGAGTATATTAGCCTTTAAAGGTGTCAAAAATAAGACTATAGCCCTATTGAACCCAAACAAAACTAGCACTAAGCTTTTAATATTCCTAATCCAACAATCATATAACTCTATAAGGAAAACCTCTTTTCACTTTATGAGGTAATTGTATTATATTTGGAAGAAGGTATAGGAAAGGTGGGGTGGATAGAAACATATAAAAGGGTGACAAACACAATATGGCCTTTACAATGAAAAGAAGTACACAGTTCACACTTTACACTGCTGCCAATGGGCAAAGAGGTAATGGATGTTTCATAAAGAAAATTTATCGTCACCACCCAATCCCCCAACCTAGGTTTCATTCTATCTGAACTCATCAGGGAGGAGTGTGAAATGCGCAACGCAACTTTCTAAAAGAGAAAACCAAAAAACACAAAAAGAGGTGAAAAAGGAAAATGGTAAAGAATGATAGGACACATATATAGGAACATATAAAAGGTTTAACATAAAGGACAAACACAGGAAAAGAACAATGGATGCGAATATATAATATGTCTCTATAAGGAAAACCTATTTTCGCTTTATGAGGTAATTGTATTATACTTGGAAGAAGGTATAGTAAAGATGAGTAGAAATATATAAAAGGGTCGAACACAATATGGCTCTTACAATGAAAAGAAGACCACAGAGGCTTTCCTTATGGAGTTGTACTTTTTTTTAATTAGAGATGGGTCGAATCCACTACTACACAGTTTCTAATATCGAAACCAAATCTTGGAAAAATGTATAAACATAAAATGAAATATAATTGTATTATAGAATATTATAAAATATAAATGATAGTTGAATGTTAACATTTTGCTATAATAACTAGGGATAGGAACCTCGAATTCTTCTAATCAATATTTGATGATTTGAGAAAATATCAGATTCGAAATTCAAATAATTTATAGGCCTATATACATTTTTAATTTTGGATTGTAATATGGTTTAGCCTTAAAACATCTTATTGGTGGTTCAGACGCATTATAATTATTGGACAAACTCAACAACCAAATCTCAGATTGAATGTATAAAATGTTATAGTAAAAAAATATTATTAATATTATTTATATACAATTTCTTTTTATATCATTCCATTATATATATATATATATATATATATATATATATATATATATATATANTATATATATATATATATTTCCTTTTTGGATATCATCTATGCCGAGATTTGGATTAGAATTCAAAATTTGGTGTTCATAGACAAAACAAAGATTAAAATTTTTAAATCAGTAGACTCGACTTTATCTAATAAAAACATTCACATATTCAATTAAGTGCTACCCGCTTCGGTGACCCATGGTCTAGCGCGCTACTCTCATGTTGGACTAAACTGCCTGAGACAGAGAGATTGGGGTTTGATCCTGGTTGTATGCACTGAGGGTTTTTTCTAAATGGTTTTCTACTATTCTTCCACACAAATGTAGGTGCACTTACTCTAAATAAACCTCCCTAATCCGTTAAACATTAAAAACAGTTAACTCAATGGTCCAGGAGTTGGTTGCTAAGCTTTACCTTGAATTATGTTAGGGCTGAACCACCAATAAGAGGTATTAGAGTTTAAAAAAAAATTAATTTTATTTTAAATCTAATATCCAGAATTTATCAAAACTCAAATATTCTTAAGGATTCGAGAGTTCCATCCCTAATAATAATAATAATAATAATAATAAGTAATATAAGTTTTCTGACTAATATAAAGGGTCAGCTTCATAGTCAGACCTAGTATGCCTCAAGTGTGGCGCTACACTAAATTCAAGACGTCACCTAAACTTGAATGGAATGGCCTAGTTTTGCATTTGAAACTGGCCTATTCCATTCCAGTCTAGGTCGGTGTTGTCCTGTATTTAGTATTGAGTTGCACTTGAGGTGCACTAGGTCTTACTATGAATCTGGCCCAAAATGATTGCATGTTTCCTTATACACATCAGGTTGATTCAAACATTTGTTTCAGATCACTGCTCCCTGATTGCAAGCAAGGCATGGTAATTGAAAGTTTGAATAGTGTTTTTTTCCCAGCTCCATCTACTGCTATGACCGCCCTGCTTAAAGCTGTGGGAAATATTAAGTACATTCAATGTATTGTATTTTTAAACTCTTTTGACCAACACATTGAATGTCTCAGAAGAAATAAGGAGCAGAAAGGTAGTAATTATTTCATTGTTGTTTAACTTCTACTTTAGGCCATACAAACTATGCCCTCCTATCTTTTCTTATAAAATTTACGTGAGCTAGTGGGATATTCATCCTTTTGATTACATTTTTTTTTCTAAACTCTCTCATTTTTATTATTTTCTTAATGTTCAAATTTGGTTTAAAGTCTTAAATATTTATAATAAGGCTAATTAGCTATTTTCTACTTGCCTTGGTGATTGACTGGTCTAAGGCAGGGGTTTTAAACTTAAAAGTGGCTGATGGACACAATTTAATCCACGAGTCTATTGGCAGGCCCGCATTTTAATCTGCTAATGGGTTTAAGGAAAATTTACCTATGCGGATACAAAAGTTATCATGAAAATAGAGCGTGATTAAGTATATTACTGAATGAAAATAACTTATAACTTTCATGGATTATTTACCCATATAAGTCAAAACTTTCTTTTTCTCGGCTAAAAATATCAATTTCACAACAGTAGCTTACTTTTCCCAAAAAGAAAAAACCACTTCATAAGCCACATGTACCATGCGGGCCACCATTTGGAAGCCCCTGGTCTAAGGCATCACTCTCGCCAATTAGGGGAAGTTCAAGGTTTAAATTCCAGTCATATGTACTGAGGGTAGTTTTCCCAAATAATTTTCTAATCTCCCTCAGCATAAATGTGTGTACATTTCCTCTAAATTATACCATCTTTATCTCTAACTCATCAATGTAAATATGCAGCTAGTCCGAACAAGTAGTAAGACATGGTTAACTATATAAAATATATATAGCTTTATATAGAAGTAAACTGTAAATCTACCGGTTCGATCAATTTATTTATATAATAACTAAATATGTTTATTCATAGAGGAGAAGAAGAAAGCAGACTATGAAGCTAAACTGAAGAAATTGGAGACACTTAGCGATGACAATCTTGACGACCTAAATGAGGAGGATTTTCGACTATATACAAAAATTAACTTGGAGAAGAGAAGGCAGAAATTTAAACTTAAAAAGGAAGAGAAACAAAGAGCTCTGCATGAAAAATACCAAAAAGAGATGTCGAGGAAAAATAAGGTATAAAGAGAACTATTAATTTTTTTTTTTATCACCAATAGTTATTTTTACAAGAAAAACCTCTTTTGAACTTTTGGGGTTATTTTTTATTATATTTGCAAAAAAATACACAAGGGAAGATGGGTAGAAACATATAAAATCACAGGTCCATAAAATAACAGATACACAAAACAAATAAAGTTTATAGCAAAATGAGTTTTTTTGTGCACTGCACTGCTATGGCCTTTTTTTATTAAATATATTAGAATATTAGTTTTTAGAGTAGGGTCTCAACTATCTTAGGTTAACAGGACTAAGGAGGCATTGGATGACCAAAAACATGGATGAAGGTATGGAACAACATGTAGATCCTTTACATAGCAAATTAAAGGTTAGTTAACCTATGGTTTTTGCCTCTAAATAATACATGTGTAAGTTACAATTAATGTAGGCTTCAATAAGCTTTTAATAAGCATAGCATATCAAATAAACTATTAAACTATGACCTGGTTTGGTGGCTGCATGGTCTAAGGCATTACTCTTACAATATACTATACTGCCGATGACAAGAAGATTGTGGTTAATTCCTGGTCAGATGTACTGAGGGTGGTTTGTCTTAAATATTTTCCCACTGTCTCTCCACACAAATGTGATTACACTTTCTCTAAATGTAACCTTCCTCATCCATAACCCATTAGTGTAATTAGTGCATACGTGTATAACCCAAATGTGTAGTAAGAACAGTGCAAAAAAAATGTTATTTTACAGAACTAGTATATGGTGCAGAAATTAAAATTATGAATGGCCTTGAATCCTTAAAAATATTCGAGACTTGAGAATTAAATAAAATGTCAGATTCAAGATTCAATTCCTTTAAAAAAAACAATTTTTCAAGGGAAATTTGTTTTATTGCTCTAATACTGCTTATTATTGGTTCAGAACCAATTATAACTATAGGATGAACTAACAAACAGGCCCCAAACCAGTAATTTAACACTTAAATGAATGTATGAATGTTATAATGAATGGGTTATAAGAAATAATGTTAATATCTAGTTGCTTTTATATATTATTTTAATATATTTATATTTTCTCTTATATTCATAATTATTCCAAGATTCAGATTTTTTTAATGGTGGATTAAACCCAACTTTCTTTAAAATAAAACTTGAATGACGAAAGTAAACATTCTTATATTTAATTCAAATCACTATTCTGTTAAAACAACAGATGTTGCAAACAATCTTAATGTTAGAAAGTTTACCATCACCGAAACCAACGCAATATTCAATTGCAATTTTTTTCAAAGTTTTTTCAAGATCGATTTGTCTCACATTAATTTTACATACTAACAACAATTTTTTCCTTATATTTCCACTCATGTTACGAAACTTGAAAACAAAAAAACTACATTGAATCTGAAGGCACTAAACTCTCACAACTTTAACCCTTAACCTGGCACAGTCAGTGAACACCTTTATTTGCCTGAACTGAACATTCCCTAGCATAAGCGAGAATCAACATTTAAATGCAATAAGTTTTTGTAATGCAATCTCTTGATGAATCAATGTACGTTTAGCCAGTCTGAATAAGTCATATTAAAGCTGATAAGTGAAGCTACCAGTTCAATGCTCTATTATGACCATGAATAGAGCAATAAATGAAAAAAATAGATGATTAGCGAAAATATTTGTCGGATAAGCGTATATGAGTAGAAAAATGTTTGATGGGCCTTTGCAGTTAGCTTTGCTACACTCGCACCAGGGAATGGGTTGAAAAAAATCAATAAGCTGCGACTGTAACACTCAGTGGCACATAACTGACTTGAATAAGTTTAGCCATGGGCAGTAATATATATGGTGCCAACATAAATGGAAACAAATTGCCTGATGATTTATTTCACTATTTAAACTTCTCTGAAATCTGTAAATCTAGCTATACACATAAATAATATTTTCATCGATATTAGTTATCCTCAAGGTTTTGCCTGGTTATAAAAACCTTTTGAAGTTAAAGATGTTAGCTACCAAAAATCACTCCTAAAACATTTTTTTCATCAAATGAGGGTTATCATGTTTTTGCCTTGACCCCCTCAATTTTCACTTTACATAAATTGTGCTATGTAACCTCGGGTTTCAGATGGTCGGGACTGGACTGTATTTATAACATATATAGATTAGGCAATGTATTATACATAGTATCTGATTATGGGTAAAAGAAGGTTCATGCTCTTCTTTGCAAAATAAATAAAGGTTATTACTATCCTTATGGTGCTTTTCATGTAGGTACATGTTCATTTCAATTTCTTCAAATAATCACATTCGGTGTGCTGAGTATGGTTTCCACATTACATTACCTGCTCCAAAGTCTAGTGAGCTGATGTTTCAATATTCCTGGACATTATTCAACTAGGACACTTTTGAATGCTTAAAATGCATTTAAGATAAAAATGAATATGTTAGTATTAGCTATCCTCTTAAATTATTTACTTGAGCTATTTTTAAAAGGATGCTCATATTGTTCAGATTCAAAAGCAGCAACAACAATCAAAGAAACATTCAAAGAAAGGCACAACAAAAAGTTCTGAGGAAGGGACCAGAAAACCTCGTGTTCTTGGTCGCACCACCAGTGTGATAGAAGCCAACACAACAGGGATGACCTCAGTAGATGCAGGAGATAAAAAGCGCTCACGTTCCGCTCTTAGGTTAGATGAGAGAAGAAAGTCCCGATACAAGACTTCAACCAAACATGATATTGACTTCATCAAGAAGAATAGCAAGATAAAGATATCGGGCGAGAATTTTTCTCCCGTTCTTTGTGAGTTTTATATCTCTGCTAAGACTAAACTTATTTTACTAATATATATGTATAAATATTATTACATCAAAATAATATTACACGTGTAAATTGATTAACTTTAAACATTAGCACAGTGACTGTGAAATTCTCCCCTTCTACTTTAATAAGAATAATAAATTATAAATAATAAAAAAAACTCTTGATATTTAAGGTAAGTTCATGTTATTATTACTTATTAGACATTGTTTATTAACCTTTTTCATGATTTTAGTTAAAATTCTGTTTAAAAATTGCATTTGGGTACTGGAATCAAATTCGATACTCTTGGCATAATGCAGCAATGTTATAGCTCTGAGCGAACCGAGATTAATTTCGTAGTCATGGTTATTCATCACACTTAATTTAATACAGAGTTTGCGATGTACTGGTGAGATCTTACTTAGTAGCTAACATAAATACAGCCTTCAGTGACCCAGAATTGCCAATTTATACTATTGTGTGCACAAGCTTAAACTGTACAAAGTTGGCACCTTGCACATTGGATTGAAGTAATAATTTGACTGTTTAATGGTAATAATTTTAATCAAGTTGAAAAACCTGGAAGGGCATATTTAAAAGAAAAAGTTTTCTTAGTTCTATAATCTCTTAAAACATTTATCACTCATGTTAGAACTATGTCCTTTGTAAAAAAAAAAATTGTTGTTATAACACTATACTATTATTGTTGAAGAGCATCTACAATATTTCTATTTTTATATAAAATACGTATGAAATAAAATGCATTGAGCAAAAACTATTGGTAATAAATAAAATGATAGAATATTAGGAAAATGGTAGAGCACAAATAAAAGTAAAAACACTAACACATATTTACACACACATTAATATTTTGATGCTATTATAAGCATCTTCTTCAGGAAGTAGTAGTAGACTCAACAGGATGTTGTCTTCAGTGATGCCAACTTGACTGGTATGGATGAAAACTTCTCTGGTGGAGATGAAATTCTCTGAATGTTTCTCTATTACTCTATGGAAGGTAGGTGGTGCTGGTTTAACCTCTGGGTTGAAATTAGCGGATATTTAGGTTGGCTGGTTTTCTAGACTTTGTGATCTATTGATGTGCTAGTTCCCATCTTCTTAACTGAAACATATTACATTGTGTCTTGTTAAATGATTTTAACACCTTGACAGTGTAACAGTCCTCAAAGTTGAGGTTATGAGTGGAGGCGTGTGCTGAAATGGGTTTTTCTGGATTATTGATTTTTGTGTCATGTCAGTGTCCATTCATTCGTTTACGGAGAGTTTCATTGGTGAGGCCAACATGTTGTGCAGTATATTGTTGGCATTCTAGTTAGTAAATTAGGTTACTGGTCTCACATGTGTGGCTGCATTTGATGGTATAGACGGAGTTGGTGATGTTGCTAGAGAAAGTGGCCGCTGGATGATGTATTTAGCAGGTTTTGCAAGCTGTTTTGTTACGGGGATGAGAGCCTTGTTGTGGTTGAATGAAGGTTGTGTCATTTTCAGTTTTGAGTTTAGGGTTTACCTGAAGATTTCTGAAGGATGGAGGCTGTTTATATACAAGGACTGGTGGTTTTTTGAGAATATTGTTGGTACGGCTGGATGCTTCCAATATGTGAAAACCTGACTTGGAAAAAACCAATGAAGGTTGCCAGTAGCGAGCTGTTCAAGGTTCAAATACCAATTATGTATACGGAAGTGGTTTTTCATAATTTAACAATTCCTACTTGGAGGATCCAGCTCCAATGATTGGTCTGAGGCAAGGAAAATTAAGAGGAAGCTGCCCCCTCCCCCCCTCACCACCCCTCACCCTTCTTGGTGAATAGATAAGCTTCACTTGCCCAAATAAAAGCCAAAACGGGGTAAGAAAGCAAGTTCATCTATCATATTGCAGACGTCTCTCTTACTCTTCGAGTCATGACAAATTCTCAGTTTGAATAACGTTTAGAAGTAGTGCTTGAGGATGCATATGCACAGGTGTGTTCATGGAATAAAGGAGTTACATAAGCCTCCCGCGCACCAAACATGGATACACTGACTATAGCACTGGTTACTGATACAAACATTTTTCTAATTCAACTTATATACTTTCTTCAGGACTTTCATCACGACTTATACACTTTCTTTAGGACTATCATCATGACTTATATACTTCTTTATGTAACAACTACTTTTTTTTATATTAACTAACACCAAAAACAATTTTTCAACTGTCCTCTCAGATGCACCATCACTTACCCCCAAATCATCTTGATAAATCACCACTAGGTAGCTGGGGGTAGCAAAAGTATAATAAGTATGATGATGGTGATGATGATAATAATATTAATAACCATTATTTTAAATTTTATTTCATTAAAGTGCTAGCCAACAGTCAAGATCTTTAACATAATAGCACTGACAAAAACACATAAACACATAAGGCTTGCAAAGTATAATTAAATTATGTTTGTTTACAAATAACGCTCTAATTTTGGTTTTTATTTTGTGATAAAAATAATAACAAGCTAGATGCCACCTGATGGCATACTAAAATTTCAATGCAACTCAATCAGTGTAAGAGGCCCTTTAGAATTTATTTCATCATGTTTTAGCTTATATCTAAAAATACTACAGTGCTTATTGAATATTAATTTCAATAAGGTAAGGTGTCTGCTATTGTCATGTTGATATTTAATTTCTCTATATTCCCTGCAAGCAATTAAGCCAAAAGTCAAGATGCTTAAAACCCGTTCTTCTTTCTTTTATAAAAATCACTTCACTTTCATCTTGTATAGCTATACCCAAGTAATCTGTGTTGTTCACTTTCATCAGACTGCTATTTTATTAGCCACAGTAGAAATTAAGTAATCAGAAGATTTTGTGACTAAGTTATTTTAGTGTTATTTTATCAGCCACAATAGAAATTAATTATAAGATTTTGTGACTAAGATTATTTTTTAAACCTGGTGGCCAGATGAGGGAAATGAATGAATGAATGAAAGGATCCAGTTTTTATTATATCATTCTTCTTGTGTTACAACCCATATAATATGTTTTATTTTCACCTCTATCTTAATCATGCAATCAATACTGCGACAATATGTAATATTGATTTCATTCACATTCAAGTGTTTCCACTTTAAATGGTAAATGTTATATTTATTGATCTTATTTTTAATTTTTTTTTTTTGTATTCATCTTACAGCTAAAGAATTCTCACTACATACTGAGCATCCATCTGAATTACAGCTTCAGTTTGAAGCTTTTCAGAATGATTTTGAAGAACTGATACCCTTACTTGAGAACTGGGACAGAAAGAAAGGCATGCTCATGGTAAGCAGCTTACAAAATCAAGCTTCCTATAAATGGTTTAAGGCCTGACAAGCTGACTGCGTGTTAGAAAGTTTGATTTCAGGTCCAAAACACTGTGACACAATTTCCATACGGGTGACTCAGCGGTGTTTTTTAACATGCCACTCACAATTGACATCATTTTGGGAAACATTGTCTAACATTCGACTTAAAAGTGACATTTTGAGAAACATTGTCGAGCAGGCCACTCACCTCAGCGGTCAAAGCCACTGCACTGTTCATGGAACTTGTGCATAAGTTATTTATCTTCAATCACTTCATACAAATTTAACAAAATATTTCACCCAGCTTTATTTGTGAGGCTACCTCATCATATAGCATACCTTGAGCACCACTATAACGTCTGCATTGGTGAGGAACTTTGGAGACTACGGATTTGGTTTATGTGAACATATTTTTAACTGGTAAATGGAAATATATCTTTATAAACATAAGTAAAGTTACATTTCCAACGACTAAAAACTAGGTTTATCTGTACGATGGTTTAGTGTTTTTTTAATAGTTTCTACTAATTTCCATCAGCTAATTTTCTAATTTTTTATATGATTATCTTCTTAATTAGAATGTTACATTTGACTTAATAAAAACAAAATTGGATTGAATTATATTGTGTTAAATTATCTTTTTAAGGGTGGGAATTTAAAGGGCTACTATTGTCCCACAATTAGGTATTTTATGTGAAGAAGGTTATCATGGAATAAGTTTATTTATTTTTATTTAGCAACGCGTTTTACTACCCTTTCGGGTTATACACTCAAGTACCAATTACGCTAATGGATTAGGAATTGGGAAGGTTGAATTTAGAGGTAGTGAACCTGCATTTGCGTGGAGTGATAATGGAAAACCATTTAGGAAAAACCACCCCCAGTTCACCCGACCGAGATTCGAACCTCGATCTCCCTGTCCTTGGCAGTCGAGCTCAACACGACTAGTACGTTAGTTAACTACGCCACCGAGGCGGGTTATTTATAAGTTGATTGTTGATGTAAATCTGTATTTAGAAACAATGCATAAAATCCCCAAATATTAATTAATTCTTAAAGGGGGTTAAATAAATTGATTCTGACTTGATACAAAACAAAATTTATGAAATATATCATCCAGTAATACAAAAGTGCACCCAAGTAGAACATTTTAACAGCCTACCCCCAAGATTGAACATAATGTCACTAAACTTGCTCAAACTTACAAATATATTTTCTAAAGGTCTCTATTTACACTCATTAAAAATGCCCCTTAAATAACCATCATCATTATCAACTGTTTCCAACTTGTGGTTAGGGATGTGAAAAAATGATCAAAACTTTACTAACATCAATATTTTTCTTTTGATACTAGTACTTTTCTACTTGATGCCTTTTCCCCAATACTTTTACTGATATTAGTACTCACACTTTGGTATCGGGTCTGTATCGAAATAAAAAACTTTTTTGTTATCTTCACTCATTCTGGGATTAAATATTTACTAGGGTGGACTATGAAGGAAGAACAAATGACACTAGTTCTCAATTCTCTCATTTTCTTCATGACAAGCAAGAAGCAACTCTAGCATTCAATTTCTTTTAGCTCGTCACATTTCATAGCTGTTTTTCATCTTTGTTTATTAATACAGCCTGATGCCTGACAGGGTGAGGGGTGACCAGTCTACTACCTGTTTATCATTAAATACAGTCATCATAAACAAAAGAAGCTTATATAGTCAACTAAAGAGTGTCCCAAGCAGATGAAGCAGAAAATTTTATGTGCATTTTAACACCAAAAATTACTGTTATCGATACTTTTCTTTCAATGGCACATCTCTACCTTTGGCCGGGTCAGTTTAGTAAAATGCCTCCATCTTCCTCTATTCTTCCTTCATTCTTCCTCCTTTAATTTCTTTCATTCTTCTCATCTCACTTGAACACTTTATGTTAACTGCTCCTCTCATCTATTTCTTGGTCTTCTCTGTGGTCTTTATCCCATATATTTCATTTCCAACATTTAGGCATCTTCTCTTTTTCCATCCTCATCCTAGGATAAATAATTGGAAATAAGCTAAGAAATACTAGCAAAGCTACTTAAAATAATTAAATCCTTACCCTTATAATAAAAATTAGGAATATGCAAGACTCGAAAACATCTCGTTCAGAAGAGAAAAAAATATATCAATCTCATCTCAAAAGTTAGAAATAAATCTCGATAATTTGAGAAATTTGAAAAAAAAAAACTTTTTAAATGGAAAAGCAAATAACTGCTCTAAGAAATTTACAAACCAAACAAAGAATTTATCATCTATAATAAAACCATATTGACCCAAAAATAGCCTGTACTTTTCCCCCTATAAAACAGCTTTGCTCAAGAAATGTTTACACTGCAAAATTATTATAAATGGTATATATAGCAACTATCACCATTTTATTTATTGCATTTAAAATGTGCATGAGTTATAGGGCCTATATTAAGTGTTTGAATGAATTATAAGATAATCCAATGCAAGTGCCAGCCCAAATATTAAAAAGAATCCTCTTTAATAAACATAATTTGTAATTTTCAAAAAAGTTTTCTTGTCTCGGACTCACAACTCGATATTTTTTTCGTATTTTCCTCTCAAATTTAAATCGTTGTCCTTGTGCATCTCTAATAAAAATCATCATTTTCATTTCATTTGATCTCTTTTAGATATTCAAGGTGCTCTTTTTGAACTGACTGATTATATCAACACACTACTTATAAATTAACTTAAATCTAGAACAGGCATAATATCCAGCATTTGGGCATTAATTTATCACTGTAAAAGGAAAAACCCACATTTCACCAATGATAAATCTTTTTGGCTATGCTGTAAATCGAACCCAATATTCTTAGCTTAGTAGACAGATATGCTACTAAATTAGCATAAGTGTCTTTCATAAAAAAAATGCAAATAGCATTTGGAGACATTTAATATTCATGCATTTTCCTGGCCTCTGGCATTAAAGAAACTATGACCCCAAAAACACCTCCCTCAAATACATTCTAGCTACAGGCTTCCAAAGTAAATTTCTGGGTAAACCACTGCAGAATTAACATTATTAATGTAATGTTGAACCCTACCTGTTATTTATCTAGAATATATTTTCATTGTATATATGCTTCTGCTCAAGATTATGTACAATAGAGCTTTGTATAAGATACCTGTTGTGTTCCTTGTGGAATCTTATAGCAATGTTAATAAGGTACTTATTATGTTATCATTTAATGAAATACTGGTTCACACTAAATAAGATATCTCAGATATGAAATATTAAATTCTACTATTTTTTCTCACTAGAACACGATACTCGAAAGAGTGACACCTTTAACCTCACATACTAAGAAAGGAACCCGACGTAGTAAACGGTTGTCAGACTCGCATACCCACCCAAGGCTGACAACCCCTTCCATTGATATGGTGAGTGTACTTTCTTGTGTCTAGATTTTATAGAGAATTTTTTTTAGAACCGTGTCTTACTATTCGTTCGGGCTATACGCTTATGTACTAATCAAGATAGTGGTTTTTGGGAATAGGAAGGCTATATTTGTAGGAAGTGTACCCACATTTGTGGAGAGAGAGAGGGAAAACGCATTTGGTAAAAATAGCTCAGTACACTTGAAACAGATATAAATCCCAATCACCCTGTCATGGACAGTCTAGTCTACTGAAAGAGTAGTTCTTTGGACCATGTAGCCGCCAAAGTGGTCAATAGATAAATTATTTTAAAGCATGACACTTTTTAATTCAATCAGGTATGGGCCCTTTTAATCTTTTAGTCCTCCAATTCCTCAAAACCTTCAAGAGATTTGAGTATTCAAACCATTTAAGATTCTCTTTAAGAAAAAACCTATTCGCTTTTTTAAGGTAATTTGTAAAATATATTTGTAAGAAGTTACAGGGAATTTGAATTGAAAACATAAAACGGAACAAACTCAATATAGCTTGTACATTGACAAGAAAAACACAGTTTACACTTTTCATATGCTGCCAGTGGACAAATAGGTAATGTCTGCCTCTGGAAGAAAATTGATTGCTACCACTCACTCCCCTGACCTAGGTTACATTCTATCAGAACTCATCAGGGAGGAGTGTGAAACACGCAACACAACTTCCTAAAAGAGGATTCCAAAAAACACAAAGGAAGAAAATAAAAATTGGTAAAAGATGGTTGGACACTTAGATAAGAAGAGTGGCAGCAATGTATATATAACGTCCGAGACGAACATATCTTCTACAAATACCCTTCGTGGGCTAATTAACACAAAAAATGGTTAGCGTGAGCACAAACCGGCGTTGTCGGTTTGTTGACGGAAAAAAAAGAACCACTGTTAAAGTGAAAGCTATGTGATTGGCTAACTCTTGATGCTCGCGCTACTGCAGTGCCTTTCGTGATTGGTGCAGTGGTTGGATCGTGCATATTAATCAGTGTCTCCAACACTCCCCCTCGAGACAACAACTAAAGACCCATCGGGTGCCCTGATCAGTCCCAGGAGATCGACACTGTGCCCATGCTTTGATTTTGTCAAAGCCTTGGTTAGTACATCGGCCGGCATCTCCTCCGATGCCACGTTTCCCAGCACCAGTTGACCCGACTCAACACACTCTCGTACAAAATGGTGACGAATGTCAATGTGTTTGGTTTGTGCATGGAAGACAGGATTGGTTGCCAGCTTCTACAGCCCAACATTGTCATTGAGCAGTTTAAGTGGTCCAAATTTCTCCTTTCCAAGCTCGAGCAGGAAACCCTGAAGATGCACGGGTTCCTTGGCTGCTTCACTCAGGGCCATGTATTCGGAATCCGTGGTAGATAACGTGACAGTCTGTTGCTTCCTCGAATACCAGGCAATCGTACCTCCATTCATTACGAAAACATATCCTGTAAAGGAACGCCGGTCGTCAAGTGATCCTCCCCAGTCAGCATCTACGTAGCCTGTCATTGAGCTTTCCCCACGCTTGTATGAGATTCCCTGGTCAGCAGTGCCCTTGAGGTACTGAAGCACCCTCTTTGTTGTGACCCAATGAGTACCGTTGAAACAGTCGTAAAATTGACTTGACACACTTGCTGGATGAGCTATGTCCGGGCGTGTAGACACAGACAAATACAACAAGCAACCAACTAGTTCTCGGTATGGTGGTCTCTCACCATCTGGAGTTGACCATGCCTTACCCTTTGCCAGCTTCCCGACGTCTAGTGGGGTTGAAACAGGCTTGCAATCCGACATAAAAAAAAACGTCGAAGGATGTCTTTTATGTACGTCTTTTGACTTACAATTATCCCATTGCCGTTTCTGGAGAAATCCAGCCCCAAACAGCGCTTCATATCACCCAGATCCTTCATCTCAAACATCTTTCCAAGTATGTCCCCGAAACGGGTGGTTTCTTCGGGGTCACGACATATTATCAGAATGTCGTCGACGTAGATGATGATGATGATGATCTCTTCATTCCAATGCGTTATATAAACACACGGGTCCCCATTGTTGGGTTTCGCACCCATGGTGCGCAACTCTTCATCTAGACGTTTGTTCCAGACACGACCAGCTTGTTTTAGTCCGTACAGAGCTTTCTTTACGTAGCAGACCCTGTTATATGTTGTTAACTTGTCTAGTGTGGCCCTCGCCTTGTTGACGGTCTAATCCTTGCGTCCTTTATTGCTCACTATGTGCTCTAGGACTTCTTCAAAACAATCTGGTACCTCTTCATCCAGTTTCCCATTTAAATAAGCTGTTTCCACATCATACTGGCGTATGTACATATTGTTCTGGGCTGCAAATGCAACAACCAACCTTATTTAATCCAGGCGTACAACTGGCGCATACGTTTCGTGGAAATCCCTTATGTACTGTTGAGCATATCCCTTCGCCACTATCCTGGCTTTGCGATTCTCCAGAACGCCGTTTGTCCCGTAGTTATTTCGTAGCACAAAACGACTGCCGATCACCCTTGATGCTTTTGACCTGTCCAGCAGATCCCTCGTGTCCTTTGCGAGAATTGACTCCATTTCATTTGCCATGGCCAACATCCATTCGGTTGAATCCTTACTTGTCATTGCTTGAGAAACTGGAACTTCACTTAGAAAAACAAATTCGTCCTTGACGACATGATTCGCCCTTGCCTAGCCTCTGGGGGGTCTTCCGGGACGTCCGGTCCGCAGTACCCTTGGCCTTCCTGGACCTCTTCTTACAGCGTTCAATGGTTCATCTGGGGGGAAACCTTGGAAACCCTCTGCATCTTCGTACTCGTCGTAACGTGCCTCTGATAATGGCTCTTCGATTGGATGAAGCGATTCTTGACCATTAGAGAGGTTTATCATGAAGTGTTGATCTTCATTTTCCGTGGTGTTAAAATCAACTGATGAACCTGACAAATTTGGGGACTTGTCATGTGGCAGAAAGTCCTCCCAACTCTTCAATGACTGGATTGTAGTCCTGTCCATGAAAATCGCATCTCTGGATACCTCGATCTTCCTCTACTTCGGTAGCCATACCCTGTACGCCTTTGACTCTGAGCTGTAACCCACGAAGATGCCTTTCTTTGATCGTACTTTCAGTTTCCTCTTGCCTGGCGTTCTGTCCATGACGAGAAGACCTAGCTCCCAAAGATCCTAAAGCTGGACACGTCCGGTGGCTTCCCGAACCAAACCTCGTACGGGGTTCTTCCCTTTAGTTTACTTGTTGGTGACCTATTGCGTATGAAGTTTGCGGTGTTGACGGCCTCCGCCCAAAAAGTCGGTGGCAGTCCGGACTGAATTAGAAGGCAACGTGCCATCTCCATCAGTGTCCTGTTCCTCCTCTCAGAAACTCCATTTTGCTGTGGGTTGTAAGGTGCTGTCAAAAGCCTCATGATGCCGTGTTTTTGGAGCAGTTCGTCAAACTGTTTGTTGACATATTCGCGTCCGTTATCTGACTGTAAGCACTTAACCGCCTTTTCCTTTTGGGTGCTCACAAGTGCCCTGAAACTATCAAACTCGCCCATTATTTGGTCCTTTTGCTCGATGAATCTCACCTCACACCATTCTGAAGAATCGTCTATGAAAGTAGCAAAGTAGAGCTTCTTTCCGTGTGAAGCGACTCGCATTAGACCACAAATGTCGGAGTGTATGAGCTCACTCAGTACTGACACACTCTCTGAAACCCTTGGAATCGGAGCGTGACACATCTTCCCCTGGAGACAAACGCTGCATTGAAAATCTTTGTTGATGTCCTCGACGTTGATTCCTCGAATCGATCCCATCTTGATAGCCTCACGTAGTGACTTAACATTAAGATGTCCCATGCGAGAATGCCAATCCTCAATGGAATTCTTCCTTGGAGTAATAGCACCGTCATCCAGGCCTGAGATTTTCCTGCATTCCTGGTCAGTCAACTCTGGGAAATAATATAGCCCGTTTTCCCGTTTCGCGATAAGCAGCACGTTGTCATCCTGATCAATGATCTCGGCCTTTGTCTCACTAAAAATCACTTTGTGTCCTTTGTCGGTAACGTTCTCGACCGAAATGAGGTTAGCGCGTAGGTCCAGTACATACAATGTGTCTTTGAATTCGATCACCTTTTGATTACAGCTCACGCTCGTCCCGAATGACACGGTACCGATTCCTTCAATGTCCGTGCAGGTTCCGTTGGCGAGATTTAGCTTTCCGTGATCGAATTTCCGACTGATCTGTGCAAACGACTCGATACTTCCACACATGTGAGACGTGCACCCACTGTCGAAACATCAGCTAACACGACCCGCATTATTTTCGATTTTAAATGCACCGTTATTGGACATGTCCGTCGCGATTAGGCACACGCTTTCGACGTTTTTCGCGGATTGTTCGTTCGACTTCCTTGTCTTCTGACAGTTTTTCGCCCGGTGTCCTATTGCATTGCACTTAAAACAGTTCATTTTCGAGTTTTTTTTCGCACCATAGTCTTTGTCCAATTTCTCCCATCTGGGCTTCTCTCGTCTATTGCTACCGGCCGACTTTCCCGCGTACATCGCGTTTGGCGTTGAATTCCGGCTCGTTTCCTTACGCGCGTCGAATTCCTCCGTAACTTTGATTCGAAGCATCTCCAAAGGCGGTAATGTGTCACGTGACGACATGGCGCAACGAAAGTTTTCGTAGCTCTCCGGTAGACTGCGCAAAAACATGACTGCCAATAACTCTTGATTAATGTCAACTTCAAGTTCTGCCAACCTATCCACCGTGTCGAAAAAAGACCGATAGTGTTCATGCATGTCGCCGCCATCTTGTAATTTCAAGGACATCAAGTTATTCAACAAAGCAGCCTTCCGTGCCGGCCCTTTGGACTGGTATATTCCCTCTAATTTTTCCCAAATTGCTCGTGAGGTTTCGCAGCCCTTAGTCTGTTTTATTTCTGACGGGTTCATGGCGAGCACTATGTCAGATTGTGCCTTCATGTTGGCTTCTCTCCACCGTCATTCGGCTTCACTCGTCGCTGGCTCGGCTGAAGACGCTTCTGGCTTCACGATTGTTCCGCTCACATAGCCCCATGCATCATTCTTTATGAGAACTGCACGCATCTGAAGCTTCCATGTTTCGTAATTCTCTTTATTTAAAACTTCGAACTTTACGCCGGTTGCGTTCATTTTCGCAGCGTACTAACGAGTTTTACAAGACTCAATATGGTGCAGTGTCCGTTAGAGTCACGTGCTTCGCGATCTTCGATTAGTCACACGAAAATTATCGCGACGAGTACTGGGCCCATAACCTTAGCAAAGGTTAATGTCGAGTACACAAAATTAACGTCCAAGACGAACTTACAAATACATTTATTGGGTTAATTAACACAAAAAGGGTTAGCGTGAGCACAAAACGACGCGGTAGATTTTTTTACGGGAAAAGAACAACTGTGTAAGTGAAAGCTATGTGATTAGCTAACTCGTGATGCTCGCGCTACTGCAGCGCCTTTCGTGATTGGTGCAGTGGTTGGATCGTGCATCTTAATCAGTGTCTCCAACAAAAAATCAGATTGGACAAGAAAGAAACTGTATTGGCTTTCTTTGTAGGTTTTAAAGGGACCTATGATTCTATACCAAGGTCAAAGTTATTGAAAAAGATGCAAGATATCGGTATTGGAGTCAAAATGTTAAATAGTTGTATAATTTCCTGATTCAATGTTATCGCACAACTAATTACAATAGTAACTTATCAAAATTTAAACAAACACATAAGGGGCTGCCGTCAGGAGCAGTGTCAGCACAACACTATTCAATTTAACGATCAACATTCTTCCATCTAAATTAAATGAAGTACAATATATAAAATATGCTCTATATGCAGACGATTTTGTGATTTGGACATCAACATCACAGAAAACACAAATTGATGCAGCAGTTTCCAAATTATATGTATGGTGCCAAGACAGTGAAATGACAGTAAATAAAACAGAAACAAGTTGTCATATTTTTACTTTGTGCCACTACCTACCCCGTTCTCCATATTACTCAACAATGAATACTGAACAAACATAACAATTATTGTACAAATATTTAGGAGTTATTTTTTATTCCAAATTAACATAGAAAAACCATAGAAAAACAATCAAAAGAAAAGCCCATCAAAGACTAACTAACTATATTGAAGAGATTAGCTAGCAGTAAATGGAGATGCTCAACAAATACCATAAACACAACATACAGAGCTTATATTAAACCAGTACTTCAATATGGTAGTGAGGCATTAGTACCAGCTACCCCATTCAGACTCAACAAAATCGAAATAGTCCAAAACCAAGCACTAAGAATAGTTGCAGATGGAGTTAAATCAGCTCCAATTACAGCAATGCCGATTGTCACTGACAACTCACCATTAATTTATACTATGAAAGTGGAAAAAATGCTTTGATTCTTTATGAAAAGTTACTAAGATCACCATATAATAACTTGTGGAAAACATACAACAAAACCATAAAAATTCTTAAGAGCTAAGAAGGTTTTACACAGAAAGTCAATACACTAAAGAATAAATATAACTTAATAACAATTACTAAGAGTGAAAGTATACTTTTCCCAACGTGTCCCGTATCACAACTCGAAATTAATTGCATAGGACATTTAACTGAGACAATTACAGCTAAGAATAATTTAGACCCACTGCATTTAAAATTACTAACTTTAGGAACCATACATACTTGTTACCCAAAACAAAAGTGGTTTTGCAAATATCCACAGATGGATCATTCATAAATAGGACTGGGATGCTGGTACAGGAATACATTGTAAGCTCTTTAACTTTTATTTGTTTTTAGATACAAACAAACAACTCATTTTGATGGAGAAATAGAAGCCACCAATACAAGTTTAATACAACTTCTTAATTTTATTCATAAATTTAACATCTGATTATATCAAGTGATTCAAGATCATCATTACAAGCTATAACAACACTCTACTCATGTTACAGTACAATAAAATAAATACATCATACATTGAATTTACTAACCTTGGAAAACAAATAACCTTTTAATTGATATCATCTCATGTTTGTATTGAAGTAAATAAGTTGATATCATAATAAAGAAAGGTACATGCAAATTAAACAATTGATAGATAAAAACATTGCATACTGCGAATTAAACATACATTTTGGACTAAACTTATGGAAGAGCTCAAAAACAGTTGTGCAGGCAAAAAATGGAGCATAATTTGTGAAAATAAAAACCTTATTCCTGATTTTCCACAAAGAAAAGATGTAGATCTATTCCAATTAACCAGTTGACATGATTGTTTAGCTGCACATCTTCATTAACTAAACATTTATACCTCACCCAATTGCACCCTGTGCAAACTACCAGATACTATCACGAATGGAGAACGTTGCTTCAGTGTCAGCAATAACCAAAACCCAAGAAGATGTACCAATCCAGCTAATTCAATACCATTGGAATGTTGGACGGCAAATGGAATAAATCCAAACCATTTTTAAAGTTATTATGATGTACATTGAGGGCTTAGCTCAACATAGAAATAAAACAAACCTAGCAACCAGACCTAGATGGTTAATTTACCAATTATAACAAAATACAAATTCACTTTAAAGTAAAAATTAGTATAATTTAGTTACGATTTTCTCAGCTCTACTCCATCCAACTTTATAGCTTTATTGAGCTTTACCCTACTCCTTGTCATTATCATCACTTCACACTTTGTCATGCTATTTCCTCATTCCATTCTTGTAGTTGTTCCTGTACTTCCTCTTGAGAATAGTTCAGAACATTAACAATCTTGAAAGCGTGATTTAGGAGAAAGGTGGAAATAGAGAGGATTTAATGACAAGCGGACAGCAGGGAGAATTGTTCTCTAGCTGTGTAAGATACCTGCTATGGAGAAGAGAAGTGTCCATGATGTGTAAGGAAGTGTTGTACAGGGCATACTTTGTATCCATTAATTGTCACATATGCAGAAGAAACGAGTTCCTTGAATCTTAAGAGAGACTAGGAAAGGGGAGGCCATGGGAATGAAGTTTGTGAGGAGCATGTTAACTGTCAAAAGGAGAAACAAAATTAGGAATGAAGTTATCTGGGAAAGAGTGAAAGTACAGGGTGTATTTGAGATTGTAGAGAAAGCAAGACTGAGATGGGATGTGCATATCATGAGAATGGAAAAAAGAGGATGGCAAATAGAATGTTGGAAATGAAGTATGTGGGAAAAAGAGCGCAAAGAAGGCCAAGAAAGAGATGGGAGAAGTAGATAACAGAAAGTGTCCTGAGAGGAGAAGAATGAAGAAATTAAAAGAGGAAGAGTGGTGTAAGGATAGAGGAAGATGGAAACATTTTACTACACTAACCTGGCCACAGGCTGGAAACAGTTGTTGTTATTGATGATGATGATGATGATTATAAGAGCTATGATTTATATTTTCTCTAGCAACTAAATAATGCATGGGAATAAAATCATAGTCTAGCAAAAAATATCATGCTAATGTGGAAAAGTTCATCTTTTATGCATATTTGGTATTCTAAGAATGTAATTTGTAATTTTTAGATAAAATGAGGATCTGGGTTCAACAACCGAATTTTAGAAAACATGAATATGACCCATCTATAATTTTACAATACAACCTATTCGAATATAATTTTTCCTTTAACATACCAGCCTTAGAGTCATAAATAAATCTGATTTATGTCATAGTCATACATTTAAATTGGGAGTATAGAGTATGCAAGAAAAGGTAATTGTTTCACAGTCATTTTATCAACACTTTTTTTATATCAAAATAAATCAAATATTACTTCAATACAAACACAGAGTTTAATTTTCTAAACATGGTGACCTCAACATTTCTTGAATATCTGTCAAGGGTGTCCTGGAATTTAATGACAACTTTTCTTTGCATTTGAAAATTTTGTCATCTAATGCCGCTATTCTCATGACATATTCAACAACTGTTGATATCGCCATGAAAATTGAGCTCTATATTTGTACTGAGGCAATATCTTTTTATTTTGGCCAAAAAAAGTTTTGCAAAAAACTGCATATAAACTCTGGCCTTTTATTACATTCCCTACATTCCCACCTTAAAGATGAAATTGGATTTCCCACAAATTAAAATAACTTTTACAGTCTTTATCATATATAATTTATTTCCAATTGTAAGTAAACTAAAAAGTGGCTCACTCTCAGGATTGTATTTTATTCTTTAAGTTCGTGTCATAGGCATTCTTGATTTGTCTACATTGTTTTAAAAACCAATAAAATTGTTTGAGACAAATATTTTATGACATCCTACTTACAAATAGGTTCCTTTTACTTATTATTTAAAATTGACTAAATTTCAACTATCAAACAACTGTTTTATTTATTTATGTCCGAAAGTAGTTACTTTATAACTCAAACCTAAATTAATACATCTTGTGATGACATCCATCTCATTGAGCCAATTCGTCTCTTAAATAAAATAACCATGTTATGTATGAATAAACATAAATATAAAAATGATATCTAATTATTTTGTGATGATACAGACAAAATTAACACCCTAGTTTCATTATTCTAAGTCACAAAATAGATATTCAGGTTGTTGGTCTAAATATTAATAAAATGAGGTAGTTGTAACTCTCATTATAAAAGTTTATTTACACTTTTGTTAAATAATAAAAGTAAATGGTTAATATAATTATATATAATGCCTGTATCGGTATTTGTTTTATAATGCTTTAAAATAATTGTTTTATTACTACTCGATAGTGGTTATATCAATGGCTATCAGAGAAATAATCCAACAAATATAAGGATGTGTTTTAAGATCCTGTACCCACTATTAGTCAAGGGAAATACTGGGAAAAATATTATAGAAAATCCACACCCACGGCATTATATCAGTATTAAACAATTGAATATGAAGCTTTTTACTCCCCGTTATTATGGGCCCTATATACTTCTCCACTCATTTCTACTTATTAAAAATTATGGATGAGGATTAAATTATCACGGCATACATACAGTACTTTTGCTAGCTTTATCTTATATTTCAGCAAGATTTGTCACCAGAGGAAAGTAAACTTGAGAAACTTATCCGAGGTGTTTCATTGTGGATCATGGACTGTAAACACCCAGATTTTCTCAAACTAGACACTATTATTAATTTGTTAAAAGAGAAGACTGATGTGCAGGATGTAATTGGTAAGCTGTACTGTTAATTCCCATTATTTTGAATGATAACTTTTTTTAATATACATTACATTAGTCTTAGGAAAACAAATAAAAGTAAAACACAATATTATAGCTTTTACAATAAAAAGAGAAACACAGTTTTTTTTACAATGTTGCGGAAGGACAAAGAAATAATGGCTGCACCTTGAAGAAATCTGATTTTCACCACTCAATCGCTTGAAGTAAGTTTTATTTTATCAGCACTCTTCAAGAGGGAGTATTAAACATGTAACATAACTTTCCACTATTATTGATATTACTCTTTTATATTTGTGGGCGAGTTTTTCAAATTATGGTAAAAATGTCACACTGTTGTAAGAACTTCAGATGTGCAATAGATATAATAAAATTATCTACCTTGAATATTTTTTAAATTCATTATACTTATATATTAAATATCACATTGTTCACTAGTATGTTGAAATGATAATATAAATCTATTGTATATACTATGCTATTTAGTGTATAGCTTTAATTCAAATAACTAAGCACATGGCTTATTGTAAATGCACTATTTATGGATACTTATCAATTTTAAAATCTAATAGATTTACTCTCGTGTAGCCCAAAGAGCAGTGGCATGGAAAGGATATATTTGGAGAATAAAGGTATAATACAACAAAAAATTGAATATAACTTAGGTCAAACTTTTTAAGTTACCGGTGATAAAAATCTCATCCGTTTGTGAACATTTTTATTAAATATTCCATTATTATTATTATTAAATCACTTTTTTTTCTTTCCATTCCTGACCTTTATGACTTGGTCAACTTATGGGATAAGAAACAGATGGCAGCTATTGTAGACTTCAAACTATCCAGTGAATGTTCACATTAGCTACTAGGAAAACAACACCTTAGCTCAGTTGGTATTGTGTCTCTTTGCTGAGCTAAGGGTCCAAGGTTAGATTCCCAGCATGGCTGAAAAATGTATCATTGGTGAAACGTGGGTTTACCCTCTAACAGTGATGAATTAACGGTTGGGGACTGGATGTTGTACCTATCTTAGTCTTAATTTAGAATATAAGGCATATGAAGCTATGACAGGCCTAGCAAGCCGGGAATGGGAAATAACTGGCTTGAATAAGCAAACTGAAAACAGTAATGGATGTAAAGTAAAGCTACTAGAAGTTATATTCCTCATTATTTTGTGCGTTACTCTCTCTATCTATCTATCTCCCTTGTAATTATCTTGGTGCTAGAGACAATATTCCTCATTATTTCATGTGTTACCTACCCTTTATCTCCCTCTCTCTTGTATTTATATTGGTGCGAGAGCTACAACCATAAGAGAATGTGATGGGAAGTATAGAATTGCTAGATAAATTGATAGATACTGGTATGTAATAGTGAGCGCAAATACAACTACTATGAGTATGTTATATTCTTATGCAATAGAACAAAAATTCTAAATAAATACAAAAGACCAAATCAGTTTGGCATGGCAAGATGCATTTAAAAAACATTTCTAGTGTTTGTGGGATAGAAGGTTCAAACCCCCTTCCTCATAACCACGCCACAGCCACAATCTGTAGCTGTCACATTTGAAAACTTTAGTACAGGGAATAATGGTATTGTTGGCTCTTTTAATTGGATCTTCTAAATGTGTTGATATGTTGTGCTATAAGAAGGCCTATGATAGTTGAAGTCAATGTCTGTGATGGATGTGAGAGATTGTTAGTTACATAGTAGTTATAAGAAACACATTCAATTGTGGTTGCCATTTATGCTGCCAAATGTACATGTTTTGGTTGTACCTAGCTGTATCCATACACAACACCTTGAAATCAACATTAAGTATGAATTATTGTTTTTACTTTACATCCATTACTGTTTCCAACCTGTGGCATGGGTCAGTTTTTTATTCAAGCTATTTTTTTCCACTCCTGGCTTGCTAGGCCTGTCGTAACTTCATATGCCTTATAATATAACTCGAGACTAAAACAGACACAACAGCTAGTCCCCAGCCATTAATTCATCACTGTGAAAAATTAACCCAACATTTCTCTAATGATAAATTTTTCGTCCATGGCGGGAATTGAACCCGGGACTCTTAGCTCAACAGACGGACACGCAACCGACTGAGCTAATGTGTCATATATGAATGATTATTGTCTACAGATATTAATTTAAATATATGTTTAAAAATTATACCTTGACTCATAAATCAAGACCAGGAATTTTTTCAAGCATGGCTAGCTTAATGGTATAGATTTTTTGCACTAAATCAAGGCCCATAGGTCATGGGTTAGATTCTTGTGTTCAGGTATAAATTTTTAAGATATATTTAAATTAACATTTATGAATGGCAGGTATTTTATTTTGTGGTCATTTGTAGATTTAAATGTGCAAAAACCCCACATTCTTTTATAAAAAAATTAATTTTAATATCTAAAGGTAAAAGTATATTAAATACAGTAGATCCAAAACCAACCTTAAAAATATTTATTTTAATTGTCATTAGTACTTTATTTTAATGAGTGTACAGAATTTTCCAAGGACAGGGGTATATTCTACTCTAATTCTAAGACAAACACAACAATGTGATTTATGACTGCAAGACTCTCAACTCAAGTGAGTTTATATCTTCTTGACTTGTCCAATAAATTAACGGGTCAAATTATATAATTACAGCTTGTAAATGTAATGATTGTTACTTTATAAGTTTGATTCTATAGTTGCATTTCTCACTTGCTTTAAATTATTAGCGGATATGTTGACGTGTCCAGAGCTACCTCCACTACATGCAATAACATACTCATATGTGCTAATACCAAAACTACGCCAGAAAACTTCTCACTCGGATTTGTTTTCTTTGAAACCCACTGGGGATGGCTTTGAGCTAGACCAATCAGTACAAAATGACCAATCAGAGGATTCTCTTGATGTAAGTATGCAAAACTTTTTTTTTATGTATGTGTATCACCCCACAGACTAAAACTCAAAATTATTATTCAGCTATAGCCAAGTGTGGCATAATATTGAACTTTTTTTTTAAGTCTTCAGTTGAAAAGATGAAATGGATAAAACTTCAACTATTTTACCAATAAAAAAACCAAAAGTATTTAGAATGCTAATGTTTCAAAACTAAAATAGTAATTATTTTGTTTAGAAATTTGCTTTAATCTAGGGAAGTGCACTTTATTTACCCCGAAAGGTAGCAATATATCTATATTACAATACAGGCCAGTATCATAGTCAGATTTAGTACACCTCAATTGCGGTGCTGTACTAAATGCAAGACCCCACCTGCCTGGACCAAAACGGAATGGGCCAGTTTTATATGCAAAACTGAGCCATAATGGAACCATGTAAGTAAGGTAAGCTTGCTACTTTTCAGGGTCAATGAAAGCTCCCTATGCAGTAAATCATACGTTTCCATTATGTCTTTATAGCATTTGTCTCTCTAAGATACCTTCTTTATTTTTGGCAGACTCGTTTTTAACATAGACATACTTTGCTGCTAACTGCAGGGAATAAATCTTAACAGGAATTTTCTCCATAAATAGAATTTTTGGGTTATTCATCAATTCTTATTTCATATAAAGGTGAAGTTTTGTTTTGATGAAAACAGTATTATTATCACAACACTTTTGAAATCATCAACATATTTTACAAATGTGTTTCAGAGATTTTCATAACATTCTAGTATAAAACTATCTGCATATTTGATAGGTACCTAGTGGCTTAGCTGTACCTAGTGACTTAGCATGTTAACCTTGCCGCCATCTTATTTTATAACTAACACACTTTGTAATATTTATTTTGAAAGGTTCAAGACAGGACTGGATCTGGAACAGCCAAAGGAAGGGGTCAGAAAAAGAAAGCTAAAAGTCTCAAGAAACATTCCCAAGATAATCTTCTCTCAACTCCCAACAAGAAGGAAAGAAAATCTGGCGGCAGCATTGTTGAAGGTATGTTTATGTGCCCCAATATTTTAATCTGTGCAATGGTTTGTACAGTTGAAAAACAATCTTTAACTTTTATTACAACAGTAAACCTTCATTGTAACTATGGTTCGGTTCACCATGTGATATTATTTTTTTAATATGTCTTATGACTTATCAAAATATTGTGCAGAACTGAAAATTGCTTTCTGTATGAAGCACGACAATTTTTTGAGTATAAGATAATGCTAATGGCTATTTAAAGGTGGTGGTTATAATTCACTGAGGGTTGATCTAGATACTAACAATAAAACCAAGAACTTATATAAATTGCCAAGTTACTACCTGGTAATAATTATTGATTATCTTTTCACATAAATAAATTAGTTTTTACATCTTTTTACCCTATATTTGCTTCAAAATTCACTTCATTCTTCTTCATTGAAGCAAGAAGTTTTTTGAAATTTCTTTTTCAATCTTTGGAATATTTTCATAATTTGTAGCTGAAGAAGGTCAGAAAATCTGAGAAGTAAGCAGCTATAAAGAACTTCATCCTATAAAAATATATATACAAAAATATATTTCATAGTTGTTTCAGAAAGCTCTGGTAAGTTGGTAGAATATATTTAGTGCTTACTGGATAGGAATATGAAAAATTTACCTTGGTTTTAGTGTACCACTGCCACTTCATCCGCCCATCCATTCATCCATCCATCCATCCATTACTGTTTCCAGCCTATGGTCTGGGTCAGTTTTTGGTAGTAGGAACTTAAGGATTGGGGTGAAGGTGGACTGTACCCAAAGATTTGGGTTGGGCTATGCCTCTGATGGGTCTTGGGGAAGTCCCCCAACAGAAGATGTCAAGAAATTTTTAACACAAAATTTCTTTTTAAGCAATCTAAGAGTTTATTAAAAACTTAATTGGGATTATAGATGGATTTTTTAAAAAATTTCCATTAAACTAATATACTAGGCTAAGCATTAGGGACAAATACAAGAATACATTAATGATTATACTCCCAGTGTAAGGGGGTAACACTGAATAACTAACCCAAATGTCTAAGTGTTGAATTCTTGTCGGCATATATTTTTCAACCATCTCATGATAATTATGCTATAAATCAATACACAATGCGGTATATAATTGTTTAAATTTGTAGATAGTCATTTCATATTTGCCAAGTATGCATCGACATGACTGGGCAAGATAAAAATATTATTTGAAATTTAAATTTGTCTTTGAGTTGGCGCGAATCAACTATTTTACAAATCAGAAACTCCAATTTACCTTTGAATCCCGAATCCTGTAAACAATTATGAACGTAAGAGGGAATATAAATAGTACAAAATACAAATAGTACATTATTTTATAATTCCTTCTTATAACCCATTCATTACAACATTCATACAGTCAGTAAAGTGTTAAATTACTGGTCTGGGGCCTGTTTGTTAAGGTCATCCTAAAGTAGGTTATGAACCACTAAGCAGTACTATAATCTAAAACAAATTTCACTTGAAACATTTACAAACTATTTTTTTTAAGGATTTGAGTCTCGAATCCAAAATTTTCTCTAATCCTCAGATCTTGAATATCTATAAGGATTTGAGGGCCCCATCCCGATTAGTCTTGAAAACAATCTTTTGCTTCAATTTTGAGATTGACTACTGTATATCTTAATGTCTCATGCCACGTACCTTTCTAAGTAAAAGTTTGATAGCACCCCCCTCTCCAACAATGAAACAAGTGACGGCATAGTCCCACCTCATTGTGCAAAACCAGGAAACAGTAGTTGTTTTTCGGATAGTGGTGTCTTGTGGTGGGCCTTCGGAGTCTTAGATGGACCCTGGCCCGAAGAACCTTGTCACAGAGACACAGCTGCAGCCAACGCTTGTTGACAAATGCGGCGTTCGCTAGAGACTCTCCAGGTAGATATCTGTGGTAACACAACAACACTAGTCACCTTGACAGTGGCTGTGCGATAATTCACAAGATTTCCAAAAAAACTCTTTTAACCTGGGCTTGAATATTAATTGATTTAGAAGATTTAGTTTTTCACCTGGTTAAGAAATAAGCAAGGTATGATTGGTTAGGAGTTCCCTATTAAATGTAGTTTCATAATCATCACATAATGAGTCATAATGTAAGTGTTTTTAAACTTTTTAGTGAGTGTCAAGTGTCTTTTGGTGAGTTATACATTTTACTTTATTGTTAATACTAGATACTAATGATTTATACCTATCTAATCCACGGGAATGGGATAAGGAGTAAGTTTGAATCGTCAACAATTGTCTGGATGGATGAAAGGAATCCAAAATATGGAGAGAAAAAATACCCTCAATTCACCAAGCTAGGAATGAGGTTAAACCTTAGCTACCAATAAGTTACGGTAACCATTTAGTCATTATCTTCGGCTGCAAAATTTACAAGAAGGAAGGAATGTGGAGAACGGGTACGTGGAAATATAGGTATTGTCATTCAGCTGAAGGGAGGATTGAAAATCTCTAGCTGGCTGCCAGTTGAGATTGAACTGCTTACCTCTCTTGTCTGAGTAAGCTATACCTAAGGCGTCACTCTTGCAATAGTCTAGACTGCTGATGGCGGGGTGAGCGGGGGTTGAATTCCAGCTGGGTTTACTGAAGATGGTTTTTAATAAGTGATTTTCCACTCTCCCTCTTCATGCAGCTTTAGGTACACTTTCTCTAAAGTCAACCTTACTCATCCTTAATACATTAGCATAATTATTACATATGAATATAACCCAAACAGGTAGTAAGATTCATTACTAAAAAAATTAATATCATATGAGGAGGCAATAATCACAATATAACAAACATAACTTTTTTTTCTTATTTGTGTTTTTTTGTGATAAAACTCTAAGCCATAATAATTATCCAGCTATCATGTTAAGAAATGAATGATTTACGCCTCACATTTTTTCACCTTTTAATCTCCTTCATTTTTATTTTTAAATTTGCCTGTAATATAGAGCCAAACTTATTTCCTCAAATATTATGGTGATTGACAATAATCGTCTGAATTTATCCCAGATTATTGCACACAAATATGTTATACTCAAATGATAATGTTTATATTTATTTTCTTATATAAATCATAAACAAATGTGTATATAAATGGATAATTTTTCATTTAATTATCTAAAGCACTTTCATTGTGATTTTTAGAATTTAAAAATGAGCAATATTACTGTAGTTTTTGGGTTGCCACCCTAAAAAAAAATATGTAAAACCATGATAATGGGGCATAATTTATAATATTGCATCCCATTGTATAAAATAGAGCAACAAAAATAAAAAATCATGATTTATCTACCAAAACAAATCATCATAATATACTTGTAAAAGGATTTAATTACATTCATTACATCATGATGTTTGACACATTAAAATGATTATGAAGCATGTTTGTTGAGAACCTTTTTTTACCCACATCAATGGTCGCATGATATAATGCAGTGTTCCCCAATCTTATTTGTATATGTGCTTGCCACTGTTCGTTCAACTGATTCAAAGGTTTCCAACTGGCGGCCCGTGGGCTGTATGCAACCCACAGTGTCCTTTTTTGAGGCCCATGGAGTTTCTTTGAGAATTAATCTACTGTGGTAAAATTGATAGTTCAAGCTGAGAAACGGAAAGCTTTGACTTGTATAGGAAAACTTCATGAACGCTCTAACTGGTTTTTATCCAGTATTAAACTTAATTGCGCTCACATTTTATAATAACTTTTGTATCTGTGTGAGTCATATTTACTTCCCCTCTTAGCCAATTAGGATGTGGCCCACCACTAGACTCGTGGATTCATATGTGGCCTTCAGGAACTTTTAGGTTGGATGCCCCTGAACTAGGGCATAGGGTACGCTAAGAATACCACATGTCTAATACCTCAATTTTATTGATGGGGTGAGAGCCATTTACCATCGCATTGTTCTCAGCCATGGACACCATAAGGTAACTCTTGATGGCTTGGATTACTGATACACCTTGATGATTGTTTATGAGCAGGAAACCTACTATGGCAGCCATTGAAAAGTTGGGTAATTAAATACAGTGCTTAAGATCACACTGACTTTAATTTTGAACTAAATTTATCTATTTGAATTCTGATTGGCACAATGTAACATATATTTAACATTTTAGATTTAGATTTTAAATCCTTAATTTTTTTTACAGAAATTTGGGTGGATAAAATAAATTAATCACCCAATGGGTATTGTCCAAGATTAAAAATCAAATAGTTGAATAAATACCTATTAAAAGTAAAAAAAATATTTTTTATCTCACTTTAACTCTCAAGCACAATGTGCGCCAGATGAACTTTTTGTGCTCCACTCTGCATTCGTGAGTAAAACTCATTATATTACATCCATCTTTTTAGAATGGACCCGCTTTTTGGAAAGTGAGATTTTAAGTAGTTTTAAGTTAATGGTAGAATGACTCCTTTGATCTATTTCCAAAAACTGTTGGACTGATACACACTGTACACTGCGAGCCTAATGATGTAAGTATTGTTTTGTTTGTGGGTGTGTTTATATCTATCCCATATCTTTAAATTTATAACACTAAAAGTTTTTCACAAATTTCTTTTGCTTCCATTTTAGGGATCCAAAACACAATTTTTCAAATGAACCAATACAGGAAATGCTGTAATAATCTTAGCTCGATGACATTGACTTATTTTCAGAAGATGAAATAGAATACGAATAAATTACAAAAAGCGACCATGAAAGTGTAAACTAACAAGAATATCAAGGCGCTAATTCAGGGGATGATAATGATGACTAGGGAGTGAATTCTTAGGCACCAATAATGTTTAAAATAGGCAAACAAATAGGCATTAAAAATATGAGAACTAAGCATCAGAATAGTCAATGTAAAATTAATTTTACGATCAACTATTTTACTACCTACAGCTTATTTAAATTGCTTTTATTTCTTTTTAGCGCCACATCTTACTACTCATTCAGGTTACATGGATATTTTGTACTAATTACACTAACATGTTAGAGGTTATGAAGGTGGAATTTAGAGAAAGTGTATCTGCACTTTCTTGGAGGGAGAATGAAAAACAATTTCATAAAAAGCATCTTAACTACACTGAACTGAGATTAAACTCTTGATCTTCCCTTCATCAACAGTCCAGTCTACTGCAAGAGTTACAGCTTCGCCCATTCGACCACTGAAGCAGGTCACATATTGTTAATCACTAGATAATTTTCCAGATTTTTGGTAGTGAAATGGTTTTTATTTTCAGATAGAATGTTTTTTATAATTTCAAAAGCCAAGTTTTACTTCACATCAAGTCAAGGAACAACATTTCAAATTTGCCATTTCCAAAGAATTTGAACTTTTCTCCTGCAACAGTATGTCGTTTCCTCCAAAGAGGTCTGCCACTGCTCCCATCATCCTCTTCCCAATTTATGCTCATTGAAACTTATTTAACAAGTTTTGATTTTCAAACCTACTCCAAACAAGTATGCCGCAACACACAATTTCTAAGAAACTGGATTCTCTTTTTCAGCAGAAAATCCATATTGTATGAAATATAAAAAGGTCAATGCTTTTTTTTTAAATACTTCAAGTACAAAATTCCCGTGAGAGATATGAAACAAACCTGTACTTCAGAAATGTTGTGTATGTTGGGTTCCTATACTTGTCTGGTTAAAAAAATGTATCATACAAACATTGTAGAAATATAGATTTATTATGGCCCAGGAATAGAAATTGCTCCTCCATTGATGAGATACAAGTGATTTTTATTTCTTTAGAGATGCTTCAAGTTTGATGATAAAAGTACGTGGTCATTTAGAGCCCAAACAGACATTGAGGTTTGTCTTGGAGAAGTTTCAAATGATCTGCCTTTGGGCATATTCACCGGCAGAATTTGTAACAATTGATGAAAAATTAGAGCATTTAGATGCCGGTGTTCTTTTATACAATTTATTCTCATCAAGCCATCAAAATACGGAATAAAAATTTACTCTATATATGATGCTAAAACTTAATTCACAACAAAGTTTAAAGTTTATTATAGGAAACAGCCATTAGGACCCCGCCAGACATGGAACAGCCCTTATGACATATTTATGAGATTAGTCTCATCCGTTTAAAACAAGTATACCCCTAGAGAAATCATTATCTGAACAAAAATTAACATGTATTTGTAGATTTAAAAAAAATTATTGCTGATATTTTACCAAATAAAAATATAACTGTGCACTCTGATGTTTTTGGATTCCAAAAAATATGACTTCGTTGAACTACACACACAATTTTTTTTATACTGTTGTCAAGTATGCATGACCAGGGTATAATTGATGAATATACCAAAAAACCTGAAATCATTCTCATCCATAACAGGACAAAAGGAGGGGTGGATACAGTATACCCATATATTTTCATGAATAGTTACTAAATGATGCCCGACCAATCACATCCTTCAAATTGGACACTTGAAATACATATGTTTTTGAAAAATTTAGCACTTAGACTCATGAAACTTCATTTTAATGAAAGATAAAAAGTCCTCACTTCCCAATCGACGTATGAAACTTCTTGGAAAATATAAACAACCACAATTATCTGAAGAGCAACCTAAATCTTTAAATGTTGAAGCGCCGCCAAGAAATAAAAGGAGGAAGTACGTCCGATGTGGAAGACCCAAAAACATAAACTTTTCTTTTTGTCAACAATGTAAAAACTTTTGTTGCAAAAAACATTCCGTTATGAATATTGTATTCTTAGTGTGCAAAGATTATTAATGGTCAAAAATTATCATTACTGTATATTTTGTATTTGATGTATTATTTCTTGTACTTTATATTTATCATTTAATATGTTGTAAATAAACATAAAAAAAAAATCACTGGAAATCTCCTCCTAAGTGTAATATAAACACAAAAATTGGTAGTGGTGTACAATGTATGATGCGCTGTGATGTAATTAGGTGCACCTGCTTGAGGATTAGTAAAAAAAATTTTTTTTTGTATTATTTGCTGTCCAAAAATAAATTTCCATTCATTAAAATCATTAGTGCCCACCACACTCTTTTGAAGTCCTGAATGATTGTTCCTCTGGTCACAAAATGGTTGTGAACCACTGATTTAAGGCATCATCCTCACTCTTGATTATATTGGCAATGACAGGTAGGTCAGAGTTTAAATTTCAGTTAGTTGTATGTAGGGTGGTTTTACCTCAAGGGTTTCCCACTATTCTTAAATTCAAATACATTCCCTCTAAATTCCATTTTCCTCATACTACTAGTAAAGATCAGGGTTTCTCAAACTCTGAGGTGTGAGGGTGTTCCAGGTGAGGTACCGCATAGTTGAAATGTTTGTTGACGGATGAATTTTTAATGGAGATTAAAAGTTTGCACAATATCTTTTTACATTTCAATGGATTTGTACATTTATAGACAAACTGTTATAATATATGCCAGCATTACTCTAAAAGCAGTCAGGTACCACCAAGAGAGGGCTGAAGATTAAAACAGAAGACAGGTGACATGTTCCACTCTCTACCCTTCCTTCTTGTGCTATCAATTCGCATTATTTCTGTGGTGGGTACATAAAAGTGTTTTGTCAAGAGCTTACTTAGAAAAATAGGATATAAGTCTTTTTATATCTGGGTAACACTGTTATTGTCTTGTAACATTCCAGTATCAGCAGTGGCTCATAAGACCAGAGGAAATGTAGTTTTCTTTGGTATTTTGTTCGTGTAAGTGCAATATAATTATTATATTTAGCTGCATTGTGTTGGTTGTACATATAAATAGTAATTTTGTCATTTCCATATAATCAAACTGGATAGTTTTTGAAAAGGGCTTTCCCAAATCAAACAGAGGTTGTGTAAAATAAAAAAATTAAAAGCTAGTTAATAAACAATATGATGACTTTATTAATTCTGGTTCTACTTGCTTTAACAAAGAGAGTGACAATCCAAATCCTCAGTGTGTAATATGTTGTCAAACTCTTTCAAATGATAGTATGTGGCCATGTAAATTAAACATACATTTGCATTTTAAGCATTCAGATTGTGTTAACAAATCGAGTGATTCTTTTCTTTGAAAATTAAGTGCACTTCAACAACGAAAGGGAACAATTTCCAAACAAGCTAAAGTGTCAACAAAAGCATTAATGGCATCATACAGTCGCGCTACATGTTGCTAAATCAAAAAATAAATACACAATTGAAAGAATCTTATATAACTATGTGTTCTTGATATGTGTAAAATATTGTTAGGTGAATGTGCGAGTAAGAAAATAAAAGATATTCCGTTGTCAAAGGACACAATTCGCCACCGTATCAATGATATATCAGGGAATATAAAATAAAAATTAATTTTCCAAGTAAGCGAAAGCTTGTTTTTCTCGATCCAGTTGGATGAATCAACAGATATATCTAATTCAGTACAGCTTTTATGCTACATAAGATTTGCAAGGGAAAAAGATCTAGTTGAGGAGTTACTATTTTGTAAGGAAGTTGTTTCTAGAACTACAGTAGAAGAACTATTTAAAGTAGTAGATGAGTTTATTAACGAAGAAAGTTTGGAATGGAGTAAATGTGTAGGGATATGTACATATGGTAGAGCGGCAATGACTGGAAAACATACAGGTCTTGTAAAATGAATTCAAAATGTATCCCATAATGCAAAATGGTTTCATTGCTTCATTCACCGAGAAGCTCTTTCATCAAAAGATATGCAATTAGAGGTTCATGATGTGCTTTACTTGGCTGTGAAAATTGTGGTTGTATTCAACAATATGTTTAACATTAATGTGCGATGAACTGGGCAACTCCCACCACACTTACTGTTGTATACTGAAGTAAGATGGCTGTCACATGGAAGAGTGCTTCAAAGGCTGTTCGAACTGTATGATGAGGTAATAACCTTTTTCAAGGCAAGTCTGTATTGTCAGGGCATCTTTAGAACAAACACTTTTTGGGGAAATTAGCATATTTGCGTGATATTTTTGACAAGTTTAACTTATTGAATATGTCTCTACACGGACATTTTACAAATGTATTGGAGTTAAGTGATAAAGTGAATGGTTTAATGAAAAAGTTGTTGTTGTGGAAAAATATATTTGAGAATAGAAATTTTGAAATTGTTGCATGGATTTTTATAAGAAATTAAACTAAATGTCAATAAATCAACTTTTCATCAAGTTTTTATCAACCACTTGTCAGATTTATACGAAAGATTTAGCGACTATTTTAAATAAATTTGTGTTGACATATTTTTGTGAATTTGTAATCCTTTTCTAGCAAATTCTTAAAATGTTAGTCATTTTCCATTGAAAGCACAAGAAAACTTTGCAGACATGACTTGTTACATATCTTTGAAGAAATTGTATAGCTCTTTCGACTTGGTGAAGTTTTGCTTAACTGTACAAATGAATATCCTGCTTCAGGAAATAAGACTGTATCATTATATATGTGTGAAAGTGGTTTCTCAGAAATGACAGCAATAAAAACTAAATACAGAAATCCACTGGCAGTGGAAAATGACCTTCGTCTGGCTCTCACAAAAAATAGAATGAACCAGATCTCTACCACATCTATGATAGGAAACAATCTCATCCTTCTCACTGACAAGTAAATAATTTAATATACTTTTAAAATAAGACATTCTATGCAGTTTAATATTTTCATCGTGAATAGTATTCATGTCATGTAAAAGAGCAATAAAATAAAATAATTGTTTTATTGGGTTTTATAAAAGATAATCATGTCTTCAATAAAAATTCATTAAATCATTGATCATTGTCAAAATCACATACATTAATTTTGTTTGTTTTTCAACTTAAAGTGTTTCTGAAGAAATTTTTTGCATGACAATGAGGCTTACCAATTATTCTTGTTGTCAAGTGAGACCTGAGTGTAAAAAGTTTAAGAAACTCTGGTATAAATATTCGAATTGCTCATACAAGTAGTAAGATGTGATGGAAAAAAAGGAACATTCTTATTTATATAATATATTTTAAATACATTTTGCTGTAAACTAATATTTTCTACTATATTAACAGACCTCACACTACCCTAAATTGCATCAGGAAATAATATTTATAAAAATAAAATAAAATAAATAAAATTATATTTTGCATAACGTTAGTGGAAGTAGTGGTAATTTATAAAAAGGGTTGTGTGACATGTTTAATGATAGGGGTAACGGTAGTAAATATGGTAATAAGTGTTTCACATCTGATGAACAAGTAAATGGCTAGGAAATAAAATGTGAGAAATTATTAATGCACTCTTCTTGTTAATTTAAACAAAAGTTGGTCTCCACTATCAGTATGTTTACTGCTGATGCGCATTAGTGGACATATTGACTAAACATCAAGCGATAAATTGATTTTCCAGTAATGGATAGGTCAGGGTTTGAATCCCAGCAGGGTAGACTGAGGATTTTTCTCTCTTTAAATGATGGCTTTACACTCTACCATCACACAAAAGTTGGTACATTTCCTCTAAATATTAATTCCACAGGCCTATACTATTGATGCACCTAAGTGTGTATAGAAAATGAGACTTAGTGCAAAATGTGTGTTTTTACTTTAAAACTGTTAAGTTTCTTTTAAAATAGTTATAAAGTTATCATGTTTTGTGCATCGCTATTTTGTAATTCACAGGTGTGGGAATTATATTATTAAATAGCAAATGTGT
The DNA here is from genome assembly GCA_902141385.1 of Timema californicum. Lineage (NCBI taxonomy): Eukaryota > Metazoa > Arthropoda > Insecta > Phasmatodea > Timematidae > Timema > Timema californicum. The sequence continues at coordinate 134,567 of CABFOW010001602.1, forward strand.
TATTTACCTTAAAATCTTCATGGACACTTCTGGGGGAAGATTCCCTACAATATCTATCAAATTATCTGGTTCCTCATTCTCACTTTTGTTTATAGACAGAACATTTACTATGGAAGACCATTTCCTTTGATTGAGTTCCATTTTTAATCAAAAAGTACTTCTGATATTTCACCAATCAGATTATCTTTTAAGTTGTAACTATATAACCTTTAAAATGTTCTTTAAAATGCCTATAAATCACTGCTCTTCATTAAACATAAACTAAGGACTTGCTTTATAATACTGTGAACAATTTAACAACACATATTTTTCTAAAAGATACCAAACTTGATCCTTTTATTTCTTTTTTAAAATCTAGCAAAATAGTTTTTGCTTTCTCAAAAAAAAAAACCATATAAAGAGTTAATCAAAAAAAGCACCAGATAACCTGTGAAATCTAATAGCTTTCTTCTGCACTGATTGATTTCAAATGAGCAAGTGATGCTTTCTACCTGTTGTTATTTTCAACAACCTCTTGGAAGGGTTGAACTTTGCCCCTGTGTAAAGATTAATCACTTTTCACCCCCTCCCCCATTGTAGATAAGGTTGTGGTACTGGTTTTGTCAATAACTTGTAAGAACATGTAAACAATCTTGGCTTGAGTCATATGTTGGGTCAAATTGAAGGAGATTCTTCAAGATCATAATGTTTGATCAATCACCAGACTTTAACACTTTGCTTATACCTGACTTTTTTCATGTTTGAATCAATATATTATTTTAAGTATTAGATTACATTAGTCTTTTTTTCTTTTTTATGAAGGGGGTGTTAGTGAGTCCTAACTGCAATGGCTCATGGTGAGATCCTCCAACAAGAAATTAGTAGAATTTTTTAGCATCAAAAGTTTTTTAATCATATTTGGGATTGGGTGATAGGAGGAGAGTCGAAGAAAGTATAGGAGGAGGAAGAATGGTGGAAGGACAGAGGGAGATGGAGGCATTTTACTAAATGGACCTGGCCACAGGATGGAAACAGTTGATTATTATTGTTATTATTATTATTATTATTATTATTATTATTATGGCTTGAAGGTATTATTAATTCTACAAGAGTCCAACATGTTATAAATCCACTCATAGTTTATGGCTTTGTCAATTTAGTACATATCAGGCACTGTTCATACCAGATCAAGAGCAGGATAAACTGCATGGATATTGTACCTGAACTCACTGAGGAAGACCACTTTTTGATCCTTACACGCTGTACTGAGAATTGTTTTAAAGTTTAGGCCAGCTGACTTTCTCTGAAGTTAATTCTTAGGCCAAATTACTTTTGGTGAACTTAACCTCTTTTATTTTACTTGAAATATTATAGATATAATATATTATATTATAATTATTAGCTGTAGTAAAAAAAACATGACCATGAAGTAAGTGAATTTCAATTTGTCTCTCCAGCCTGGACTTGATCCAAACACATCTTAGGGTATACTATGATTCTGGTAGGGAGAATAGTTTTATAAAATACAAACATAATTTTTTGGGCTCATTATTGATATCATTCTACTTCATTTCTAATGTTATTTTATAGGGTTTTATAATATCTACTAAAATTAAAGATGTAGACCACGTTTTACTTGAGACATGAATAAATTAAAGTAGTTTTAATAATGTTTGTTACTGTCAATTACTGTTCTTCTTAACCAGAATCAGGGTATATCTTACATTTCATATGACTCATTGAAATATCACACCTGTCCTTACTTTTTAGCAGTTATCATGTATTGTTTGCAGAAATCTATAAACTATCTATATATAAAAAATTAAATAAGTTAATCCATATTCACAAGATTGTTAATGCTGTGAAAGGGAAAAATGTATTTTTCTCAAAGCTGAACATTAAAATCCCTCAAAAGCTTACAGCTTTTAGCAAGTAATGTTTTATCTAGAATGCTGAGTGAAAGCTCATCCAATAGAATTTTAAATTCCTGATCAAAAAAACTTTCAAGTACATATTAGCATGGTAACTTGTAGCCAAGACTGCAGTGATAATTTTTTATTTACTTAAATTCAGCATACCCAACAACAATTACTATACATGGCTATGTGTTTAGGTAACAGGCTGAATCCAATATTTCTTGAGTTAGACTATTCATTTAACTTATGAATCTCAAATAGTTAACCATATCTTCTAAAATATAATATGCATCCTACATTGGTGTAATTTTTTCCCTTCAATTCTGTTTCTATTTACATTAATTCATAAGTTGCTTAAGAAAATAGAAACCTTAGTTTAATTACTATTTGTTACTATTATGTGAATTCACATTTAGCTAAGTCAGGTCTGGTTGTTAAATTTGTCTTATAGCTTTGCTTTTTTTTAACATTCATTACTGTTTCCAGCCTATGGTCTTGGTCACTTTTTTATTCAAACCATACATTTTCCACTATCGGCTTGCTAGTCTTATTGTAGCTTCTTATGTCTTATAATCTAACTTAGGATTAGGACAAGCACAACATCCATTCCCCAGTCATTAATTTACCAACGTGAAAGGGTAAACCCACATTTCACCAATAATACATGTTTCGGCCATGCCGGGAATTGAACCCAGGACCCTTAGCTCAGCAGACAGACACACTACCAATAAAGTTAAGGTGTCGCATTGTCCTATAGCTATGTTGTTATTATATTATATACAGTGTCATATCAGCTCTAAAAACCACATGCAAAATTTGAAAGAAAACAATATTAGTCTTGTATATCCCTAAGGATTTGAGGAATTTAAATTTTCCAAGGGTACATTCCTACTACCTATGTCCTTTCTTAACTCAAAAGTAAAATTAACTTATAGCAGGGTTTTGATAAGAAGGACTTACTATAAAATACAACATATTTCTTTGTGTTCAACATTGATAACAGTTAACCATTTTATGGGTATTGATACTATCTATCAAAAGTGAGTGCTAAAGATTGCATGACTTAATGTATAAATATGTGAGTGTAAGTCTAGTAGCTTCTCTGTCGGATAAGGTTCTTCTTAACAGAATACTACTATAGAAGGGTAAGTACGCCTGATACTAAACTTGCAATATTAGTACAGCACTAGATAATTAATGTCAGGAGAACAGGATGAACACGTGCGTACCTAAATAGGAGTGTGGAAAGCTTCAAAATGTTGAAGGTTAAATCTCCTTTTCTTTGACTTTGACACCCACAATAACCAATGAAGCTTCAAAACCATTCAAATGAAGAGGGAAAGTCAGGGAAATGACAATTTACACTTCTGTTTCATCAGAAATTGTAAAACCACAGAAGGAAGGTATTGCCAAAAGTGAAAGTAGTATTGTGCCTCAAAGAAACCCTAACACTTTTGTTGTAAAAGATTATATAACTAAAGCGGAAGTCATTTGGGCTTTGCAAGTTGTTGACAAAAAATGTATTTCAATTCATGCAATAATTGAAGTCCAATTTTTCATCTGATGTTTCCCGAGTGTTCAAATGCCAGAATGCCGGTGCCTTTACTCTTGGTGGAGCTAAGGCTGCATATTTCATCTTGCACGGATTGGCTCCATTCTTTAAAAACAATTTACTGGACCACCTAAAATCATGTAACAACTTGTTTTTTTAAGCACCGTGTTACACTACCAGTTAAGGTTATATGGAGTAATTCATTTTCATGAAGCGTTGAATAAAGTTATTCATAGAGGACAAATGGACATTGCAATCAGATTTTGAGACAAGGAAAATCATAAAGTCGTCACTCATTACTTAAACAGTGTGTATTTTGATATGAGCAACACTAAAGAGTTACTGAAGCATTTCTTGGATGGTATTTCTCCTCTTCCACCCTGCACAAATTTCAATTCAAAGTATATAACACTTCTTCAGGAACACATCAAAGCTGTCACAGACAATAAAGTATATAGTTTGTTGCTAAATCTGGGAACATGTGGGCTTCATGATGTTCATGGTTCCTTGAGAACAGTAGTGGAATCTGTTGATTGGGATATAA
>CABFOW010001603.1:1661-86263 GCA_902141385.1 Timema californicum
AATTATTATTATTATTATTATTATTATTATTATTATTAGCACCGCGTCTTACTACCCGTTCGGGTTATACGCACTTACGCTAATGTGTAATGGTAGGGTGATTGTGAGAGGAAATGGAGGACCTACAGTTTAACGTGGAATCCGAACCACGGTGGAGGCCTGGCATTCCCCACATTCACAAGATGTCTTGTCAGAGGTGAAGGAAGGGTTTGGTAAACAGATAAATCTGTGCCGGGACCGAGGATTGAACCCCGGACCTCCAGCACAGAAGTCTGACACCTTACCCCTAGACCGCCAGGTCACCATACTTTTAAAAAACTACATATGTGGCAAGGGTGGCCGAAGGTAAATTTTGTGATCAGGGAATAATAGGAAAAAATATGAAATTAATTCCCAAGCCTAACAGCTCCGAATCTCACATAATTTGGGCGTGATAGAAAAATAATCTGAAGGAAAATTCTGAAAAATGGTAAATATACTATAGACGTTTTATTTTGAGAGTGTTCAATAACAGTTAGGATGACAAAAAAACTATATGTAAACGTTTTGCAGACAATGGTCTACAATTAATTTTTTACTATAGTAAACAGTTTATGAGATAATTGAAAAAAAATCAATGGTGCAATTTTTCTAATATGTAAAATGTAAAATAATTTTTTAAGAGTGGTACTAAATACTATTTTATCAAACATAAAAAACTACACCGTTATGTCAAATGTTCTGTTAGTATCAAAAATGGAACGATTGTTTTGCTTAGCAACTGCATAATTATGCCCAGGTTACATTAGGTTAAGTTGGGACTCTGTCTGACGCTCCCCTCGAGTTGGTGCCCTGGGCAGCTGCCCGGTCCGACCGGCGCTTGTCCAGGAATTTAATGACAACTTTTTATCTCATTTAAAAAGTTTCTCATCTAATACTGCTATGCTCATGACAGATATTCAACAACTGTTGATATAATCGTGTGAGTAAAATTAAACTCTTTGTTTCTAACTCCTATTTGATTTATTTTGAAAAAAAAAAGTTTTGCTATAAAAAAACTACAAAAATACTGACCTTAGCACGCGTCCCCTACACCTTAAGGTGATGTTTCATGAGTTAGGGCTTACGGGGGGTGGGTGGGTGGACAGATTGTCCCTCTCTACTACTCTACAAACTTAGTCACCTGACTCTCCTGTTTGTCCTCTCCTAAGTCTCCTACTGCCCTAATAAGGTGAAGAAAGGTTGGTATTCAAGTTCCCGGGGGGTTGGAGGGCGGGGGTGGTCTTCTATAGTCTGTTCACGATAGGTTTTTACCTGGATGACAGTTTAAAAATCATATGTTTAGGTTTTGGGTTGCCAACACTTGTGAAAGATCACTGTTTTGTTATAAATGTTTAAGTTTTTTTAATTACCTGTTGTACTTTACATTTAAAATAACGTAAACTTAAGTTTTCTTACACTCTTTCATTACTTTTAATCATTTCTTTTTACCCAATCCGAAACAATATTCGAAACATAATTAAAAGTATTTATTCTCCGTTTTGGAATGTTATCTATGATGTGTAATATACTGTATACATTAATACTTTTTAATAAAGGCATAGTATTTACTTGGAAAAAAGAAAATACTTGTCTTTTTTTTTATCATAGGACTCGATTATTTTATGAGCATTTTATCGTATTTCGAAATATTTAACAGAATAAAAAATTATATCCACTGCATTATTTAAAAAAAACTTGTTTCCGTCACGTTCAATCACATGGTTTAAATTCATTGGTCGCCATTTTGAAGCTATATTCGATACACCTTTTGTGAATAATATATTTTTTTAAGTTGGATAGAACGATAGATAAACTTTGTGCCCGACCTCAAATAAATATAAATAATATTGGCCTAAATTACTGTGGTTAACTATTATCTTCATATATTACCTTATGTTTTCATTACAGTTATACATAGTGACTGATGTCAGCTGTTGGCGTAGGGATACATTAGGGACTATTTCTAGTAACTTATTGAGCTGTCATCCAAGTAAACTAAGGTCGTGAATGTACTATAACAACTAAGACACGGAAACTACATCTGTCTTTCTCTTGTGTGGAATACAGCAAAGAAGAGTTAACATGCTATCTCGCACACTGAGTAAGATACGAGCGGCAAAGCGATAGAGCGGCAAAGCGATAAGCTACAATAAAAGCGGTAGTTTCCCACATCTCAAAGCGGTACTCTCGTCCAGTTGTCAATATGAAGTCAAGCTGATTGATGACCCAAACTCGTTATTAAAATCGTCATGGCAATCATACTACAAGCATGGCCTTGAATGTGTCTCCTAAATTCTTCAAAGAAAGACTTTAATTTAAATTTCCGTCAACTTTTTGTCTCAGACCCGCGGCGTGTGGAGCCGCCCTGACGCACTCATCGCTCATAGACAGGAAACGTCGCTCTACGTATCAAACAGTACAATCAAAAACTTTAGCACCGCCGATCTACCATTTTATCGCTCGCCAATCTATCGTTTTATCGCCAACCAATCTACCGTTTTATCGCTCGCCGCTCTATCGTTTTATCGCTCACCAATCCGTTTTACCACTCATTGCTCTATCGTTTTATCGCTCGCCGCTCTATCGTTTTATCGCTCACCAATCCGTTTTACCACTCATCGCTCTACCATTTTATCGCTCGCCAATCTATCGTTTTATCGCTAACCAGTCTACCGTTTTACCACTCATTGCTCTATCGTTTTATCGCTTACCAATCCGTTTTACCACTCATCGCTCTACCATTTTATCGCTCACCCATCCGTTTTACCACTCATTGCTCTATCGTTGTATCGCTCGCCAATCTATCGTTTTATCGCTCACCAATCTACCGTTTTATAGCTCACCAATCCGTTTTACCACTCATTGCTCTACCGTTTTATCGCTCACCAATCCGTTTTACCACTCACCGATCTACCATTTTATCGCTCACCAATCCGTTTTACCACTCATCGCTCTACCATTTTATCGCTCGCCGCTCTATCGTTTTATCGCTCACCAATCCGTTTTACCACTCATCGCTCTATCGTTTTATCGCTCACCAATCTACCGTTTTATCGCTCACCAATCCGTTTTACCACTCACCGCTCTACCATTTTATCGCTTGCCGCTCTAACGCTCACGGCCCTTATCGTAGCCGAGGTCAAAATACTGCGACATAATAGTTTGACGGAGATAATTATAGAAAGAGATGTGGAAGGAAGGGAGAAAGTCAAGAGGGAGACCAACATTAGAGTAAATGAATCAGATGGCGGACGATATTGGCAGAAGGATGATTTTGGTAGGAAGAACGGTAAAATTAATTTGCTAAAGTCACTAACACAATGTCAATATGTTCATACGTCAAGTCATGATATCTGCTGCTTTCACTTTTGATAGACATCATAAATACCTTTAGAACAACACAACTAATTAAGTAGAATGTTATCAATATGAAACAGGTTTGAATTTCCTCTACTCTTTTTTTTCCCAACAAAATTCGGGTTATACAAAGATGTGAAACATTTGGCCCAGGGTGGGCTGCTGTGAACCAATCGCAAGATTGATGACCTGATGATGATGATGGTGATGATGGTGATGATGATGATGATGATGATGATGATGATGATGAAACCATAGGTTCTAATTACATCGTTACACCGTTTCTGTACCTTCTCACGAGTCACCAGCACACTGTTTTAAATCACCCGATGAAGCATTTTACCAGGAACGGAAGGAACGCGTTTTTTCTCAACGTCGTTCACCTTGCCTCGAGGAACGAAACCTGGTGGTAATTTCTGTTAATTTGAAGACCCCTCTGAGGAATACAGCCTTGTACCAGAAAACAATATGGCGGTAATTAACAGTTCAGTGCAATATTTGGAGACTTCGGGAGGGAGAGACGGAATTTTAGAAGCCTTTTGGGTCTAGTAGTCGCGAAAAACACAAGATTGCCCAGACAAGACGTAGGAGAGTAATATTTGTCAGCGAGTCTTACTACCCGTTAAGGTTATACGCTTATATATATTAATCACACTAATGGTTTTTAGGGTTTATGAAGGTTATATTTAGAGTGTCAGGGTGGCTACAAAACATATTTTACAAAATTCCCTGACTTTTCCAGGCAATATTTTTCAATTTTCCCTGACTACTTTTTTCCAGTTTTTATGGTGGATGATGACTTGTTTTATTTATTATTGATCACATATTAAAAAAGTTTGTATCTACTAAACATAAACAGTTTTGTCAGTTATTTATAAAATTAAAATGTTATTTTATTTAGGTATTATTAACTGTTGTTTTAGTGTTTAGTTAAAAAGTTAATGGAATATTTTAGACATATTTTTAAATTACCTGACTGTTCCCTATTTTTAGTTAAATTCCCTGACATTTCCCTGTTTTCCCTGTCATCCAAAAATTCCCTGACTTTTCCAGGTTTTCCCTGTTTTCCCTGACTGTAGCTACCATGAGTGTGTACCCATATTTGCTTGAAAGGATAGTGGAAAACAATTTTAGAAAAACTAATGTACACCCGACCGAGATTCCAAACTCGATATCCCCGTCATCGTCAGTCTATCTGGATGCGATAGTAGCGCGTTAGACCATAAGGCCACCGAAGCGAGTCACTATTCTTAATGGCACAATGAGCTTGGCTCACAAAAAAAAAATCCATCATCTGAGAGATAAGTTTATGACATTTTAATTACTCTCATAATCCAAATCTCATTTCATGATGCCGGGACCAAGGTCAACTTAACATTCACATAGCCCACTTTGGTGGTCACGTGGTATCACTCTCACAGTAGACTAGACTGCAAATGACGGGAAAGATCGGGGGTTCGACCCTGGTCGGGCGTACTGGCGGTGTTTTTACTAATTATTATTATTAGCACCGCGTCTTACTACCCGTTCGAGTTATACGCACTTACGCTAATGTGTAATAGTAGACTGTTTGTGAGATGAAACGGAGGACCTACAGTTTAACGTGGGATCCGAACCACGGTGAAGGCCTGGACATTCCACACATTCACAAGTTTTGATTAATACACGTCTTGTCAGAAGTGAAGGAAGGGTTTGGGCAATCAGATAAATCTGTGCCAGGACCTAAGATTGAACCCTGGACCTCCAGCACAGAAGTCTGATACCTTACCACTGGACCACCAGTTCACCCGACGCGGTGTTAAAAAAAATTCAAACAGTTCAAATTCATTATCTGTGTTTTGCTTCGAGCTATTAGGTTAAGTTACGTGAGTCCCGATCACACGCTTGTCTCTGTACATTAAATGAACATTAAATTGACAGTTATATCGGGCATTTCTGACTTTTTTTTCACAACTTTCATGACTGGTAGAGCTGTAGACACCAGGCTTCAGAAACAACCATATATCATAATCAAAGGAAGCCGACAGAAGCCCAGCAGGTTTAAAAAAATCAACGAGCGTTTGGGTGTTATAATCGTAGGCGATCAAATTATGTTCAAGATGTTGTCGTCCCACGTTTGAGCCGCTACGGTGATTGAGACAACTTTCAACCCGACTGACGGGAAACGAGAGGGTGGATCTAATGTCCAACGGTGATTGCCGAGGTCACTACACTTCATATCATCTCTGAGGTAACCGCACGGCTACTATTAGGAAACAACAGTGTCATCTCTTGTTTAACGTGTGGTTTAAAAATAAAATCCATAGCGTTATAGTCCACAATCAAGCCGTGCGAACGAACGGTTATTATTTTTATTTTTAAAAGTATTATTTATTATTATTTTAGCACCACGTCTTGCTACCCGTTCAGGTTATACGCTTTAAGTACTAATTACGCTAATGGATTAGAAATTGGGAAGGTTGAATTAGAGGAAGTGAACCCGCACTTGCGTGGAGGGAGAGGGGAAAACCATTTAGGAAAAACCAACCCCCAGTTCACCCGACCGAGATTCAAACCTCGATCTCCCCGTCCTCAGCAGTCGAGCTCAACACGACTTGCACGTTAGCCAACTTCACCACCGAGGCGGGTTTTAAAAGTATTATCTGGGGTCCTTACTGGGTTTGAGATATAAAAGTTGTCGCCTTGGAACGTGTGTGTAGTGTGACTTTCCCCCTTTTTCCCTCGTACCTTTCACTTGCTTGCTGTCTTAGTTTACCGAAGCAGTCTCATATTTGGGTGAGTATCGTTGCGAAAAATACCCTCCGGGTTCGTTAATTCCCCTTTGCAAAAACTTAGTCGCAGTGATAAAGTAAATGTATTATATTATAATTAATAATGCATTACCCGCTTCGGTGGCCGCATGGTCAAAGGCGCAACTCTTGCGGTAGTCTAGACCGCCAATTATAGGGAGAACGAGGTTCGAATCTCGGTAGGGTGTTCTCAGGATGATCTTTACAAAATAGTTTTCCACTCTTCCCTCAACGGAAATACGGGTACATTTTTCCTAAATATAACCTTCTTAATCTCTAAAACCATTAGCGTAATCAGTACATAAACGTACAACCCGAACGGGTAGTAAGATGCGGCGCTCTAAAAAGTATTGTTAAGTACAGTAGCCCCATGGCTTTATTTAGGTATGTACCTAAATGTTGACTGTCAAAAGTGACAGCTGCTAAACATATGTATTTACAGATCATATGGTTTGGCGTAGGGATACATAATTTGGTCTGGTAACTTTTCAAAGCCGTCAGCCGTTAGCTGTGAACTGTCAGTCAGCACCAAAGAAGCCACGGGGCTACTGTAGGTACGCTGGGTTAACGTTAAGCTGGTATAGTTTGTTTTATCGGTGATGGGAAGGTCGGGCTTCAAATTCCAGTTGGGTGTATAGAAGATAAATAAAAAGTTTCTTCCTCACCATACACGCAAATAAGACTACATTTACTTTAAATGTTACCTACCCCGTTAATTTAGTTAGATGCGGATAACTTGGACCGTCGCGAAAAAAAAAAAAAATTGGTGTCAAAACCTGAAAAATGTTGGAAATCGCACTTCGTTAGACCGTGTGCGACCAAAAACAATTTGCTCTAATATGTGGATATTTTACGGAAGATTAAATAGGTATTTTTTTAAATGAAACTGAATGGAAAAAAACTCAGCACTGATTAAAAATATGTCTGATTTACGGATTATTTTAAAAAAAAATAGACAGAAATAATATAAATCCCATCAACTTTCACAATAACAAATAAAATTTATTATTGGTAGCTTCGTGCAATGATACGAATAAATAATTATGTATCTGCGCTGAATAATTGATGGCAAAATGTAAATAGATGATTAAAAACGTCACGTGGTTGCATTGAGCCAGCAAAAAAAACAAACAAACAAAAACACGCTTTTATCAAAGACCATGTTAGTGGATGAAAAATAAAATAGTGGCATTCAAAACAACTTTGATGATTTATGTTGGTAGTAAAGAGAGACGTTTAAAGTCCACCATATTCCATACTGTTGGTATAGTCTGTTTCATGAAAACATAAAACCAATGATGACATTTGTACCTAATTATTATTACTATTATTAGTATTATTATTATTAGCACCGCGTCTTACTACCCGTTAGTGCACTTACCCTAATGTGTAACGGTAGGGTGATTGTGAGATGAAATGGAGGACCTACAGTTTAACGTGGGATCCGAACCACGGAGAACCACGGTGGAGGCCTGGCATTCCACACATTCACAAGTTGTGATTAATACACGTCTTGTCAGAGGTGAAGGAAGGATTTGACAATCAGATAAATCTGTGCCCGGACCGAGGATTGAACCCCGGACCCCCAGCAGAGAAGTCCAACATCTTACCCCTCTAGACCACAAGGTCACCCCTAATTATTAATGTTTGCTCTTGCAACATCTGATTGGTAATATCTCAACTACTTAGGCAAGCTTACTTAATAATTTGCACTGAGGCCCATATGGTCTAGGACATTGGATTGGCAATACTATACTATACTTGATTGGTGATGACGGAAAGGTCGGGATTTGAATACCAGCCGAGTGTATCGAATGATTCCCTCTAACGTCGGGATCACTATCAACTTAACGTTAACACGTAACGCAACGTCAAGGTATTCCAAGTTGTTTTTAAACGAAAGCCATCACAATGCAGTTACTTAACGTACACTTAACGAGTTGTCGTTTCATATTAATTTTTTTAGGTATTTAACTTGCAATATCTTAACCGATTGATTATTTCAGCAAACGAGAATTTCTATGATCGAGCGAGAAAGGGCTTACCGATCTCGCCGAGAATAGTATTTTAACATACCTTCCAGGATTATTTTACATGTCCACAGCCGACATGGGACCAACGGCTTTTACTTCCCCCTCCGAAGGAAGTTGTGCTACATAATTTTTTATAGCTCAAGAAAAAAAATACGTCAGTCCCGGCTGGGTTTGAACCCACGAACATCGGGTACCGAGGCGAGAACCTTACCCCAAGACCACCTAGTTTGACTAACGAGTTGTCCAAAGGGAGAACTTTCACGTTATGTGAATGTTGGTAGGCCTACCACGTGTTATTAGCAACCTCAACGCGGCTATTTAGTACTTCATTTGTTTATGGTGTGCAGACGAACAGTTTGTCCACGTATCGACAACTCTAAAACGTTGTAGCCTCTTGTTACACTTTTATTTTTTATATCAAGTAAAGCTTCTGTTACAATCCGTTATAGCCAAATCGGCCATAAATATCTGGGTCTCATTTTATGTAACATTCTCTTTTCTTTTCAAACTATCCAGTCTATGGTTTGCGCGAGTGAATCGTGAATCTTGATCAAACATTAGTTTATTTACATTCAGTGAACGTTAATTTGCTCGTAATTCCGTCATAGCTCTCCCTTCTCATTAAGAAAGATCATGGGGATAACCCTGAGAGGAAGGCTTCACTCACAGCACCAATGTTCTGCTGGATGCCTATCACCACCCCTGCAATATATTTTCTCTTTTATCACCTCGTATTTATTTACTACTCCCGTTCTGGTTATAAACTCATACACTGATTACGCTAATGATTTTATGAATGAGGAAGGTTAAATTTAATGGAAGTGTACCCTCATGTGCGTGGAAAGAGAGAGTGAGAGAAAGAAAGCGGAAAACCATTTAGGGAAAACCACCCTCAGTACAAGCGACCGAGAGTCGAACCTCGACCTCCCAGTCATTGGCAGTCTAGTTTATTGCGAGAATGACGCCTTATACCATGCGTCCACCGAAGCGGGGTTCCTGCAACAGTTTGCCAATGCAAGTACTTACTAAGTTTCATACGAAGGGTTCTTTAGAAAATATAAACAATTATTTGCGGGATTGATGATATATATCAAACGTGACAACTGTAGCTCACATGGCTTGGCGTATAGATACATGAAAATAGGTCTATTAACTTTTATAATACCCGCATTCAGTCGGTGAAGGGTCTTATCTCTTGGGTGTCTCTATCGTGTTAGACTGGGCTGATGATGACAGGGAGATCGGGGTTCGAATCCTAGTCGCGTCTACTGAGGTTGTTTTTTCCTAAATTGTTTCTTACTCTCCTTCCACGCAAATGCGGGTAAATTACTTCTGAAATATTTCCTTCCGTGTATCTACCCCATCATAGTAATTATCATATATGCGTATAACCTGAACGGGTAGTAAGATGTGGTGCTAATAATAATAGAATTGGACTGTAACAATACGGAGCTACCTCTCAACAACAAAGACAATCATTACTTCGATTCATGTGGGCTAACAGTTTAAAACATATCTTAATTCAATGAAAAGATGCCACGTGTTGTCGTGTTTTTTTTTTCGACGATAAAAAAAGGGTGTTTTGATTTATTAGTGGTGGTAGAGACAGGAGAGGGACAGAGACTAAAGATGGAATACGATCTGTTATGTGAGAACAGACATCTGTTATGCCTTTCCAGCGAAGGGATGAGGGTAACAGGGTGTACTAAAGTGGGCATTGATGGCGGAACAGAGGCGCAACAAAAGAGATAGCATAATACAACTTTCGAGGCCATTTAAAAGAACCAGATGAAGAAAAAAAAAGCTTCACCTTTTGTGTTTTGTTAAAAAGAATTTTTAGTGAGAAATATTCGTGCGATATAATATATAGGTTTTTTATTTAACTTTTATTTTAAGGGCCTTAAAATACAATCTAAAGAAATTCCTTTCGACCCTTTACAATAATGGCGACGTTAGACATAAAATGGTCAAGTTCTTATCTAGAAAATTTGTAATGTTGGGAAGTATTTGGGTTACCTGATCAAGAAAATAAATGTTTGATATGGTTCTACTATAAGATTTTGTTTGGAAGATTTTTGTAGAAAATTCTAACACTTATTTTGCGGACAACAATGAAGTTGGCAGCAAAATATTATGTTTGAATTTTCTAAATTGTTCTTTAAACCAAAATAAGCTTTTATGTGTATTGTCGTGGTTTAAGTCTGTTTGTATTTTGTGCATGTAATGTACAGAATTTTGTATAAATACCTGGGATTATAATATATTTTAAAATGCACCGGATTTACTAAGGGCAACAATCTTACCGGCGATTGCTGTTTGCCAACTTGACAACATTAATTTACTAATTGTATTATTATTATTATTATTATTATTATTATTATTATTATTATTATTATTACTACTACTAGCACCGCGTCTTACTACCCGTTCGGGCTATACGCACTTACACTAATGTGTAATGGTAGGGTGATTGTGAGATGAAATGAAGGACCTACAGTTTAACGTGGAATCCGAACCACGGTGGAGGCCTGGCATTCCCCACATTCACAAGATGTCTTGTCAGAGGTGAAGGAAGGGTTTGGTAATCAGATAAATCTTTGCTGGGACCGAGGATTGAAAAAAAAACTATATATTATATCGCACGAATATTTCTCACTAAACATTCTTTTCAACAAAACACAATTGATTAATAATTGAAGCATACATTTTTATTATCAATCAAAATATGATAAAATGAGTGTAAATCTGGTTCTGTATGGTAGGCACAAGAAATGTATATTTATTAATTTGTCCGCGATGTTGACCAACAATATTATATTAATTAAAACCATATTCTATGAACAAAGCACAATCTGAAATATTTCTTTACAAACGTTTACTTTTCAAATCGACCAAATCCATTTTAATATGAGGGTTATTACTTCACAAAACAGGAAAAACACACACTTGATTGTGAATTAATTTCGTAAGTTATATTGAGTTAACTTTATTTGAATTTATCAACAACAACAAAATAAACACATTAATTTTGTAGATGTTCATGTGATGATTTGTTTTTAATAAACACCACAGTAAGAGCAAAACAAATTATATACGTAATTAGAGAACATTCTTTAAAAATAGTTAACGATTTTTTATTATTTATTATGTAAAGCAAATTATTACCTACAGTTCAAGAAATCAATTTTCTCAAACTTTAATAATTGGATGATACTTTTATACAACAATGAAAATATAGAAGTCCTCCAACAACGTTTATTTTAGAACAAAAATTTCTTGATCCAAAGTAAAAAAAATAAATTGTTTTCCATAAGAAAATAGAATATTTAAAATAATTCAATACTTTCTTTAACACCTTTATATTTTCGGTCTTCCCTAGGAATCGAAAAATAATAAAATGCATTACAATGTTTAACATATTTGAAATAACATTGATTAATTTAAATGTTAATATCATAAAACAAATATATGTTCTTTCCCTACCTTGCAAAATAAACAAAGTTCAATGCAGTGTCAATACTAGTTGTCGTCCGTCTCCCTAGAGTTGCAGCGGATCGACGCTCCAGTGTTGTGTGTGAACGCGTCCACCGACCAATGTATTATAAATCTGTCCACTGAAATTCACTGCAAGGCTGTCGAGCTGTTAGTTATACAGACTCCCGCCACAAGCAGCACATGCGCGACTAATGTTCTTCTGCCTCAATCGGAAAGAAACTGGTTAAGGGTGGGGGNAATATACTCGCATTTCTTTGGAGGGGAGAGTGGGCCATCATTTAAGAAGAAGAAAAAAAAAAACCTCACCGAAGTGTATCCTACCGGGATTCAAACCTCAGCCTCCACGTCATTGGAAAGCGAGACTGACGTCTTTGTCCGCGAGCCCGTTGGTGCGAGATTTAAAAATAAATTAATAGGTTTAGTTGGTTTTGTATAATTTTGAAATAAATATTCTTTAAAATCAAAAAGGCTTATTAAATTTGTCTAAATGTTATATCACTTGTCAGCTTCGTCTTCTTTAAAAATAAACTTATAATAAATATTAAATTAATAAAATAGATTGTGGATTTTTAATAAACAGTATAAATCGATCAGTGGGTAATGTTACAAAGGCATCAGTATCGTATTGTTTGGTCTGCTTGTAATGGGAAGGTTGGGATTCGAATTCCGGCCGGGTGAGTATCACATGCGAATGCGGGACACTTACCCTACATTCTATTTTACCCATCACTACCCCATTAGTGTAGATATTGAGATAATATCAGATGGGTAGTAAGAAGAACATATGGGTTAAAAAAAAACTTTGGCGTGGCGGGAAAGCATACAAAATACTATAAATTTTGGGTCAAGGTAATTATAAACATATGTTCTAAGTGCTTGAAAAATATCAAAATTAGTTCCAAAATTAAATATAAAACTTTGAAAAATATTTTTTTTTTTCTTTAGAAGGTATTATGGTAGGCAGCGCTTTTTGAAAGGCCTTATCTTGTATCATAATCCTAATATATAGTAATATTTCGGTAGGACACAAGACCTTCCAAAAATGACTTTCTACCGCTGTTCTGAGAGACCTTTTATCGTACCGAAATATTACTATACAGTAGGATTCTGATACGAGACAAGGCCTTCCAATAAAATCAGGGCTTAGCGTTCGCGCGTAACAGCGTCTAGTTTGCGCGTCGAATGTAAAGCTACCCTCCCCTTTCCTCTGAGCGTCGATACGCCTTGATAGTACTACTTCTCGTCACGCACATGCACACAATTATCTGCACGCCACGCAAATTGTAGTACAATATTAGATCTTTTTTTTTAACCCCCTTCCCCTTAGTTTCCCCCCTTATAAATTTTGAGCTAATCAATAGATAGAAGCTAAACTTAGAACACAAAAAAAAACCTATCTCCAGGATTCGTTTTTGATACCTTCTCTGGCCCCAATTGTTTTGGAAACAGAAGGGTCAAACGTTATTTAAAAAAATAAATCTATTTCAGGTGTGCATTGAGATTTAAAATAACACATATCACCAAGTTACAGTCCAATTTTCATACATACATACATACATAATCACGCCTTTCCCTTATGGGGTAGGCAAGAAACTGTGCATATAGCTCAAAAAACAGTTCTGTTCTTAATCCATTCTCATTAGCTTTCTTCACACTTCCCCATCCTTGCATACTCTATTTTCTTCAACAACATCCATACGCAGAGTTATACATGCTTTTTTTTTTATCCTTAAAACTCTTCAGGTTTCCCACATTAAACCACATTTTGCCACGTCTTACTTGGTCTACCCCTTCCTTTTGATCCACACACTCTACCTTCATACATTTTATTCATCACGCGTTCCACACTAAACCTCTCAACATGCCCCAAACCAACGTAAGACGCTTCATTCGCAATGAACTATTGGATTCCATTTCAAAACACACCTCTTCAGCCCCCATTCATTACAGAGACTGTCCATACGTGTTTGTCCACATACACCTCTCAGATATCTCATTCCAACCACATTCACCTTGATCCCATGTCCATCCAGACACACCCAAGCTTCACATCCATAAAACAATGTATTCTGCCATTTTTACCTCTTTCGATATTCCATACACATCCAAATACTATCTGAGATCCATTCACCCGTCTGTTGATTTCGCCAACTATCCTTCCATTTTTACAGAATATTCTGCCCAAAGACACAAAATCACTAACTTGTTCAAACAGTTTCCCATTTATATTAAGCTGAAAACCATTTCCTGCTCTGTCCTTATAAAAAAAAACTATCACCTTAGTTTTGAATACATTTATATATGAAGATTCATTCTGTCTGTCGTCACATTCAAACAATTGAATGAATTCTGCAAGTCACTAATTCTCAACCATTCATACATCGTATGCATATAGCGGTATTCTCACATTCGCACGGTCCATTTGTACACCAACCGCGTCCTCGCAAGCTTCCCTCACACACTTATCCACGAATACATTAAACAACCATGGGAACATAACACGACCTTGTCAACACCCTGGTCAACGTCAAACCATCCGCTCAAAGCTCCATCCACCCTAACACACGCTTTTCTTCCATTATACACAGGCATAATTGCATATTCTAACTATGCATCCACAACATATTCTCTCAGAACCTTCCATAACATATTCCTATTCAAACAATCGTGCGCTTTCTCCAGATTAACGAATGCACAATAAACTCTTCCTTACTATCATATATTTCTCAGTAACTTGCTGCAATACAAATATTTGGTACATGCAACCTTTACCTGGCATTAAATAACATTTCACCCCCCCCCCCCCNATTGTCCGCAGTTTTTTCACGCACCCTCTAAACTAATTTAAATTTAGAACAGACACAACATCCGGACCCCTAAATATTACCAGTGATGAATTTTTTTGGCCATGTCAAGAATCAAACCCAGGACCCGTATCCCAAAAAACAGACACTCTACCGATTGAGATAAGGTATTGGGCAAGTGCCTAAAAAAATTACTGGATATACTTTTACGTATTTATACTGTAAGTCATGTAATCTACGGATGTCACTTTTGATACATATTATCGATACCTATAAAATAATAGCAATAAAATAGTAGAATGTTATCAATGTTGAACGCAATTATTTTTATATATGTTTTCTAAAAGGACCCTTCCAATAAAGTTTGGAATAATATTTATCACAGTTGGTAAACCTTCGTGAGGGCTACCAGAATACATAAATAACATATCAAGGTAGCCTTAAAAAATGACAAAAATCATAACTAACAAAATCATAGCTAACAAAATATTTAAAAAAGAGTTTTGTCAAATTTCGAACAAGCCTTGTACAGTACATTAGTATTATCACATTTGTCCATTAATATAATGATTATATTATAATATCACTTATTCTATTAAACTTATAGCCCATTTTATGTGCACAATTTAAAAATCAAGGATTAATAATGTTTCGCAGCAAAACTGAAAAAAGGGGGCAATCTTAAAAAACTATGTAGTATTTTTTTAATCTCAGAATTTGAGATGAGCAAGGCTAATTTTAAAGACAATGCAATACCATTCATGTAGACAGCGAATTGAAAAACCAACTTGATGGCTCTTACTGGGGAAAAAAACGCTACTAATACATAATGCCAAGATTCGAACCTCGATCTCCCCATCACTGGCAATCCAGTTTAACACAAGAGCGACGTGTTGGACCGCGCGACCACCGATGCGGGTGTAGGATGCCCTCCAGTTGTTTGAATAAAAAGTAAAGTCCAAACAAAGGCTACAACATGAAACTCACTCCACGCAAACTAATACGCGTCCATATTCTGTTTAGCCCCTGACTTTATTGATATATACCACACTCCGAACGTTCCAGTAAGACGTATTGTCTATCAAGGAAGGGGATAGAGATGGATTTCTCTTTCAATCCGAGTTTTTTTTATCCTTGCTCTTGCGTAAACAATATAATGTATTTACACTCAATTTTGCGATTTTTATTTTAAGTTTGCATCAAAATACATTAAGCATTATGAAACTATACTAAATACTGCCCCCTACAAATTCCATGCTGATATTAAAATAACTATGTAAGCAAAAAATGCAAATTGAAAATATGAATTTTTTATACGTTTTGCTTTTTAAAACTGTGATATGATTTTTTTTAAATAATATAATAAATTAATATATTAGCATCCAATATAACCATTATTCGAACAAATAGTCTCAATCATATTTTGATGTGCCCGTAAGGATACGAACGTTTAACCTTTGGTTTTATTCGTAATATATTTTTATTCAATAGCCCCACCATGATTTGTATTACGAATGAGCATTTGAAACAATTTTAACAAAATACTAAACTTTTTTTGTCAACATTGATTTAACTATTTTGTTAGTGTTATTTTAATGATATTGAAATATATATCAAAAGTGATATCTGCAGATCCTATAACTTGACGTATGAATGCGTGAAAATAGAACTAGAAACTTTTTATTATCAGTCAGAGATATCAATTCGTAAGAAAATTGGGGTATATTACTTAGATCTAGGTTAATCTGTTTGTGGATATTTAAAGTGAGAAAGAAAAGAAGTATGCACACATTATATTCTTGGTGGGAATACTAAATAACGGGGATTATTAATATTTTTTCAAATAGAAATAAAACTTTTTAAT
This sequence comes from Timema californicum, assembly GCA_902141385.1. Classification (NCBI taxonomy): domain Eukaryota; kingdom Metazoa; phylum Arthropoda; class Insecta; order Phasmatodea; family Timematidae; genus Timema; species Timema californicum. Next base: position 18,025 of record CABFOW010001603.1, read on the forward strand.
TAAATTCACTGAACAAAGTAATTCACACAGGTTAATCGGCGTACAAAAAAATCTGCCTCGTTAAAGAATACTAAGTGATAAATAAAATACAACCTCTTTGAGTTATATTTATTAATAAAATGTTGAACTAGTCTGAAAAATAAGCTGAAAAAACCTACCAGTTTACGATCTTGACCGAGCTACCGTATTGGCGTGATGTGTTGTAATGTAGTACGGAAATCAACATAAAGAAGGCGGGAATATAACAGATGAAAGTGCTAAAAGCTTGTTAAGATTTTGTACTAACAGCTTGTGATATTAAAATAGTTTTACAATATTTAAATGATGCTAGTTATATCTAGCGGCTAGTTTTAACATTTTAACTTTTTAGGTTTTCACAGTAAAATATAAAGAGTTTTATAATTTTTGTGAAGACTTATAGAATCAAAACGTATATTAAGAATGCACTCAAGTTGAATGAAAACAAAAGCTGTAATGTTGGTAAAAGCGTAATAAAAAAAATATTAGATCGATTTGTAAATCCACCTAACTTGTAACTTCATTTTTGTGCTTCTCTGGAAATGATGCGAAAGAGCGGTATCAGACATTGTTCTTGATGTAAGTACAATGGCTTCTTCATATTGTTTCATTAACACTAATATATTCACTCAGGCATGGTAATAGTATGTATTTCTACAGGAAAATGACCCACGAGGAATCTTAAATATTTTGTTGATAATCTTTAAGTAAAATTATTAATATTTTATGTAAATATTGTGTCATTTTAAATACCTCTCTTAAAGTAAAACGTGCTTTATATGAATATCTGTGACAGTGACAGTTTGTGTGATTCAGACTTGTTTTCAGACTAAAAAAATTACTTACACAAATTTAAATGCGGTCCTTTAACTTAAAATCATTTTTAGTGCTTAGTTTTGGTGTATCATTAAGGTTAGGCCAATATCTGATGGCAAGGCCTTGGGAGGTCCTCTTTTAAGAAAGGTTTCTGTTAAATCGGTTAATATGTTTGGAATTTTAAAAGTAATACAAATTTAATTTAAAGGCTAGTGATAAATTTAAATTGTTAGACCTAAATATAATAGAACTATAATTTTTCAATTTTAAAACTTAAGTTTAAATGCAAGAAAAGTCTGAACATAAGCTCTTTTAGGTCTTAAGCAATTTTAATAATAGATTTAGCTTTTGTATTACAGGCTGATTTATCTTGATATTTACAATTTACTATTTTTATTCTATTGGTTTATTTTATCTAATTTAGTTTCAACATCCAAACTGTATAGTGTGTTAAACTTAATCTACTTTTAAAAGGGTTAAGATACATTTAAGAGCTTGCGAATATCCTGTGCTCATTAGAAGGAAAATAGTCACATCTATTTTCTGTGTTAGATTAAATCCATGCCTCTGCCACCACTCGGCACTGCCTACCTACTTGCTCCCCCCCCCGATCCCCAGCTCAATTCTAGTTCAACATGCAATAAGTTGTCTTAGTAGGCCTATCTTATATAGGTATATACTCTTTAAAGCATTTGGCCTATATTACTTACCTATATGGTAGGAAAAAGGTAATATCGTACTCCCCCCCCCCCCTTTTTTTAAGAAGATTCCCCCTCCATACTCATAAGATAATTTAAATAAAATTTTAATATTTTTTCCAGCCATTGTAGCAACACGGAATTTCTAAATAACGGTCTTCCTACTAATATTTGATGGTAGGTAGTCTACCAGTCAACATCTGGGAAAACATTTAACGGTAATTGTTTTATTAATAAAAACATATTTTTAGTTTTGATCAACATCTAAATTAACTTGCTAAAATGCATGTAGGGACAACATAAAAAGTTATAAAGACATGATAACAGGTGTCTGAGGCTAAAAAATTATAATAACTGTATCGTATTGAGAGGATTTCAAAATCGATTATCTTAACTCGATCTAAATTAAAACTTGTAACATTGTTACTGACTTGGATGAAAAGTTAAGATATCATCAGATTATTTTAAAGTTCCCATATATGAACATTTAAGCGTCTGTCACACCTCACAGATAACGCATAACTCAGGCGAGTCGTGCAGTTCGGACTAGGCATAACATTGTGGTTACTTGCAATGAATGGTTTTTTGTAGTCTAGGCCTACTTTAGAAAATGGTGGGATTGAAACTAGTAAAACTTTTTTTTTACCATATTTTAAAAACTACATAAAAATTGAAAGGGATATTAAAAAATTATATCACTGACCTCCAATTTTGCTGTAAACTCCACTTTAATGCCAACTATTGTTGTGGAAAAATAGTATAATTATTAATATCCAGGTCAATCCGTTGTAAGATGGGCTTATAAAGATAAACTTGTATTTTCAGCCAGGTGCCTGTTAGTATTGTTTGTATTAGTTTACCTAAGTTAAGCTCTTAGCTCTAAAATGTATTTTTTAGTTTAACTTTTTCACTTGGTCTGAGTTAAGTCTAGCTTTTATTTTGAGGAAAGTGTTGCCAACAAAACATTTCGTTGAGGCGTATTTGGTTATTTTTGCTTTCAGTCGAATCACCTTTTTAACAAACAGGAACCTGCGGACTTTAAATGGCTTAGACAAACAAAAGTAGTATATATTATTTTTTTAAACAAACAATGGCTACTCCGTATGTCACCCAAAAAGTGCCCTTAGCTTGCTGTACTCCCGGCTACCACTGCGAGTCCGGGAACAACATTTGTCGGGAAAGTTCTACCTGCAATCAGTGTCGTTTCGCGTACGCGAGTTGGTGCCCCGTCTGCGATGCCCGTTTGGCGTCTAGAAGCTGTCGCAGGAGAAGTAGGAGCGAGGGGGTGGACGCAGACCCCTTGAGGGAGAGCAATCGCACCTACGAGTCCAGGCACGAGGTGGAACACTCTGGGAAAAGGGTCGTGAAGGAATACGGGACTCACTACTGTGACGTGGCGAACCAAACTAACGAAACATTCCTTGATATGTCACCAGATGATCGCTGCAGATCCTTCCCCCAGTCGATGGAAGTAGACTCGTGCATGGACCATTCTAAGCCCCTGCCGAGTAAAAATCTGTTACCCGCGAAGAAATTCCGAGAGCGCATGTCGCCGGCGAATCCTGACTTTCAGCAGATCAAGTGCGAAGGGGGCGGAATGAACGTTTCTCAGCACGTGGGACTCCCTAGAGTGAACGAGAATCCAAGATACGCTTCCGTGATTAGCAATGGCGATTCCTGTCCTAACAAGGAACAAAGCTTTGGTTCCTCTTCAATTAGGAGACCTTTCGTGTCTGCCGACATACAGAGAAAATTCTCTTCTAATCATTGCCTAGAGAAGCAGATACCAAGACGAATAGACCAAAGACCATCTCCGAAACAAACCCCTCTGCAAATATATTCTAACGGGGTGTCAAGGGAAGTGCGTCACAGGAGGCCGTCCAACGACTTTTTGCGGGCCTCGATCGAACGCAATGACGTCGAAGTTAAACCATCCAAATCCCTCAGAGTAAACACTTCAACCATGCAAGATCATTACTTGCGCGAGGTGGAGGTCCTACGCCACAAGCTGAAGGAGATAAGAGACAGTGCGGACGGGAAAAGGCTACGCCAGCGGAGCGAGTCTGAGCCCAGCGTGGGGTACGCCGTTGTTGCTTCAGGGAGGCAGGAGTATTCGTGGGAACCGAAACGGCCTCGAGACAACTCGCCCAACTTAATCAACAATAACGGTGTCGGCCTGCAACATCGCCAGCCACAGGAAGGTGTCAGGCGGGCTGGTAGTGATATGCAGGATTACAACACGACTGCGAGGCGGTCCCTGGACATCAAGGTAATGTGCCAGCACTTAGCTTAGAACTGTAGTAGAATAAGAGTCAGGACTAACACATAGTGAGTATTCATTTCATTTGAAAACAACCTACCCCATTAAGTAGCCAGATGATCTAAGGTGTCACTCTTGTGATAGACTGGTCTGCTGATGACGAGGAAACCACAGTTTGACTCCCGGCTATAGTCCACTGTGGGTGGTTTTTCAAAACATGGTTTCCCACTCTCTCTCTTCGCACAAATGCGGTTAGATTACCTCTTAAATGGTTTCTTCTTCATCTCTATCTCATTTTATTATTCATATATCAAACAGATTGGAAGATGCGGAGATAAAAAAAAAAGCAACCCATAGGGATTTGCAAAGCTTTAAAATGTCAAGGTCAACTCTCCTGTGCCAGTCCTAGTCTTAAGATAGATTATAAGCCATAAGAAGTTACGACAGGCCTATCAAGCCGGTAGTGAAAAATATATTTCTAGAATAAAAAACTTGAAACAATAATGGATTTAAAGTAAATTTTGTGAAAAAAAACAAAAACCTTATCTTTGACGTTCGACTTTTCTTCACATATTTCAAGCCTTGCTTCACATTCAAAATGTAAACTTTGCACAGCCCTGACAATTTTAATATGATACTGGCCAAGTCTTTTTTTTGTGTGTCTGAAGCTTCCTTGCAATGAAAATAAAAGGTTTTTATTTTAAAAAAATCTGAACTATACTTTATTATATTTTTATAAAACTACTGCAATGAACTAACTAACAATACCTAATTATGGTTGCTAACTATTTTAAGAGCATTCATTTTTGCGACAATAAAAACTAAACTTGATCCAATTTAAATCATTTCAGTTGAAATTTTGATTAAAAGATTGTGTAAATAAATAAAAATGACACCCACAAATAGGCATGAACCTTGGTCGTAAGGATCTACATGCCGACAAATCTGGATAGCACTTGTCAGCAGAGCGAAGGAAGGTCGCGTAAAGCAGAATCGACCAGGGTTAAAATCCTTTACACATTTTGTTCGGATGGCTTGTGCTTCAGATTATATAAATAACATAACTCCCTCAAGACTTTTGGTTTTCACATAAATAAAGGTCTTCAAACAATCTGCTAGGGTTGTTTGGTTTCCAAGAATATTTTCACCAAGTTTGCTAAGAAGTCAGAATTTCTGATTTGTTCGTAACCCTAGGTTTTTTGTTTGTTCCAAAAGTAATGTACATAATATATTTTGTTTAGCTACCAACGATCCCAGTTCACAGCAATAAAAGTTCAACAAGTAATTCAACGAAGAAGCTCTTTATCTCGAGACAAGATAATGATGAAGACTGTAATCTATCTTCAGATTCAGATTTTGCAGATAGGTAATACATTTAAATTCCAATTTTGCATATATTTTTTTACTTAATTATTATTTTATTGATTAACACTGCGTCTACCCTAAAAGGTACAGTTGTCTTACCTCGATAGATTTTACCATGACCAAATCTTGGACGCTAAACCATATTGGAACCATGCAAGGTAAGCGTGTTACCTTTCGGTGTAAACGAAGATACCTTTGATCCAGTGTATAAATATTTAAATTGAAAAAATAAAAATAAATGATACACTGAAACGGGAATTGAACTCGGGACTTTTGGCCCAGCATGACAATGCCCTTACCACGAAGCTACCCAGGAACTGTCCCATGCCCAGGGTAAGTTTTCGCTCATATTTTAAGGCAGATTCTGTGATGGATGTGCCGAAATCATCACCTAAAAATGAGCGATTAATTAAGATCACGGGCTTACGGATAACGCAGCCACCTTCGACTCGGAAGGAACGCACATATCGTTGTGGAATATGGTGTTTAGATGTGTATACAACTGTAAGGTAAGGTACAGTAGCCCCATGGCTTCTTTGGTGCTGACTGACAGATTTGAAAGTTACCAGACCAAATTATGTATCCCTAAGCCGAACCATATGATCTGCAAAGACATGTGTTAAGCAGCTGTCACTTCTGACAGTCAAAATTTAGGTATATACCTAAATGTTGACTGTCAGTCAGCACCAAAGAAGCCACAGGGCTACTGTAGCTAACAAATATTATAGCAAGATTAAGCTACTGAAAGGCTTGCTGGATGTTTCAGTGAGCAAACTGGTTGCAGTGCCGAAGACGGTGACAGCAAAGGTGAACCAGCTGAAGACAGCGAAGAAGGTTAGTGTGTCATTAAACAAAATATATATATGGCGCAGAGATCGGGGTTTGAATCTTGGTCAGGCCCACCGAGGGCGGTTTTCCCTAAATGGTTTCCCACTCTCCTACGCAAATGTGGGTAGATTACCTCTAAAATTCTTCCTTCCTGATGTCAACCCTATTAGAGTAATTATCGTGTATGTGTATGACCTGAACAGGTAGTAAGACGTGGGGGTAGTAAACAAAATCTCTTCCAGTTACCATATGACTGACCGACTCACTGACCACCCAACCGACTGCTGTCCCGTCCCTCTTGAGCATACTAATCTCAGTTCTCAAAAGTCAACAAATAATTCTTGTGTCACCTTCATACCCATATTTACTCAAATATGAGTTATGGTTATGCACATGCTGAGAATTCTATAACTTTATAGGAAGAAGAAACTCTTAAGAAAGCGAGTGTCTCACAGCAATTTTCTACTGTGCTGGTGCAAGGTTATATTTTAATCTCGATATGATCCCACTGAAACCTAACTGGATAAAACTACCCATCCTTTGACTCTTTAATAGAGTGACAAAACTTTATAATGTGTATGTGTCAAAAAAACATTTTTTCATTAATTTGCAATATATTAATAAAACACTTTTTGTAATAAACAATATTCAGTGATGAGAACCTTAAATACCGCGAATCTTTAGGGATATTTGAGGACATGATATCAAATTCAAGATTCATCCCCTTTAAAAAGATTGTTTTAAAGCTTTAATATTGTTTATATGCTGTTTTAGAACCAAAATGATTATAGAACAAACCCAACAATCTGGCCCCAGACCAGTGATTAAACACTTAACTGAATAAATGAACGCTATAATGAATGAGTTATAAGAAAGAATGTTACCATTTAGTTACAATTTTTGTTTTCTATTATTTTATTTTATTTCATTTCTCTTTCCTATAAGATAAGTAAATTTTTCCAAAACTTTAATTTGAAAGTTGGATGTAGATTCATATTTGTAAAATAATGGGTGTATTTGACCCAACTTTAATTACATTGGCTCTGGAAAAGTCGGGGAATGTTATATGTTTGGCTAGACACCCTGGTAAGATGGCGATGACTGCCTGAATTTATAATTGTATACAACTTCATTAAACTGTGTTTTCAGATGACCAGTCCATTATGAGCAGCTTAACTACAGTATCGACAGATTCCAACACACCGTCGATTGTCGGGGAAACTCTGGGCTGCATATCTCTCAATGATAACACCAAGCACCAATCTTCTTCTTCCTCAAGGACTGACGGTACTTGACGCCGTCATGGTGGCTTGTGCATACGCGAAGGAAATTAATAAAATAACAGACAGAAATTTAATATTAATCCACTGTGCTAATTTGTTGGGGTTATATAATTAATTGATTGGTTATTATAATATTTTGGAATCCTATTTCATTTTATTTGTATGTTCTCTTTAAACTAATAGCAATGGATCAAATTTTAAATTTATATTTTACATCCGCTTTGGTGGTTGAATGGTCTAAGGCGTCACTCTCGCAATAGACTGGACTGCTGATGGGGGGGGATCGATGTTCTATCTCAGTCAGGTGTACTGAGGGTGGTTTTCCACTTTCCCTCCAAGCAAATTTGGGTACACTTAATCTAAATTCAACATTCCTCATTCTTAGCCCATTAGAGTAATAAGTACAGAAGCGTGCAACCAAGTTGGGTAGTAAGACGCGGTGACAAAAAGTATTTTATGGAAAAAAAATTGGCAATTATTTCTAAAAAAATTGTATAAATATAATTATTCGCTTAAAAGTTTAGCTTGCAATTTGTAAACCTCAGCTAACATTGATTAAATTATATTATATTATTAATAACATAGAAAGTGATCTTTTTTATTCATAATTTTGCTGTCGAGTTCGTCATTTTTGCTATAAAAGGTTTTTATTATCGGTGAGAATATCTTTCATGTGACATTGTTGAAAATCTTGTTGACCATATTTAAAATAGTATACACCAATAATTAATACCAAGCTGTACCAAGATTTTACTAACTATTCAAATTGAAAATTATTCATATTAAAAAAATAACCATTCATATCTATCCCTAACTAAAAAAATATTTGAGATATTAATTATTTTGTTACCCATATAACTGTTGGACACTTTATTTAATGTTGCAGTTGGTATCTCGTACAGGAAGGGGCCTCTCCCTGGATACTTACGCGGCAGTTTGTTTTCCTACGTTCCGCCATACATAAATTTCTCCTTGCATGATGTCAAAGGTAAGATCACTAGGAATATCCATCCATATTTGATTTTAAATAATGTTTATAAGGAATTCGAGAATCACAGTTGATAAACTCACACTTTGACTGCTTCCTAAGTCGTGTCTACAATACTTAAATTTTGAGGTTGAGTCTATGCCCTTAACAGTAACTTTGGTTCAAACACTGCAGCTTTATAGGTTCAGTGAATGCAATTTTTTCTTTCCTATACTGTCTGTCTGGTAATGGAGAACTTTTATTTGTCTGTTTTTTTTTTGTAAATGTGCAGTTTAATGAACTTGTTTTTCATTGTATAAATATTAACTAAATTCAATTTTAAATTTGGTATGTTTTGATCTTTTGGTCATTTTGATTATAAAATAGTTTTTTTTTTTAAATTATTTTAGTCCTAATTTTTATTTAATCAGTTATTGCATATATATATAAATTCCAAGCTCAGTTATACTTTGACATGATATGTAAATAACATTTCTAGTCTAAATTAGGGGAAGACAGGATCTCAAATGGTCGTAAACTTATCCATTCCTGTAAGTCAAGCAGTTAGAAAGATTTAGAGAAGGATAAAGATATATTCTTCTCTGGCATCTTTTGGAGCGTGGAAATGAGAGGGGGGAGGCGGAGAAGATGTAGCTTGCCATGGTTGACCATTTATGATTGTGCAGGTTTTTATTAATACACTGATTGTGAGGCAGTAGATATTACAGGGGTGTCAAACGAACAGGAGTCTTAAGTGGTTTCAAATCTAGAAAGAACATTATAGGGGCTTCAAACCTATATACAATTTTACACTGTCAAACTTAGGGATTATTGAAAGAGTGTCAAACATTGTTTTTTAGTATCTTTTACAATGTCAAACTTAAGGATTATTGAAAAAGTGTCAAACATTATGTTTTTTGGTATTTTTTTCACTCTGCAAATAATTAAATTCAAACCACCATTTTAAAAGAATGTAATTAACAAAAATAATTTTCATAAAAAATATAGTAAAATTGACTATTTTATTTGTATTATTGATGTAGAGTATTTTGCTATTTTGCACACCCCTAAAAATAGGGATGTTTGAGAAACCTTTTTTTTTCAATTCGAGACAAGAATATAAAAAAAGTATCGAGACATGAGAAAATATCTTTTGAACGTACAAAAATGCAAATTATGTTTATTAAAGTAAATATATAGTTTATAAAGTTCCTTTTTAACATTTGAGCTGGTGCTTTATTTAGATTGTCATATATCTAGTTCATTCAACCCCTTGAGATTATAACACATACATATTTTAAATGCAATTAATAAAATTATGATAGGTAGCTATAATGAAAATCATTTATAATTTTGTAGTGTAACAGCTAAATATTGTCAAAGTTTGATACTGAAAAACAATATTAGTAACCAAATCATTTCTTAGTGAAGGCTGTTTTTTAGGGAGGTGTTGCAGCCAATTTTAGGTTATTACAGTATTATTGGAAGTAATAAATACCCGGTTTGTTTTTTTAAATTTCTTAGGACCAATATTTGCTTTTTTTTATCTCTTGAATTTTCAAGATTGAGGATTTTTTTCTTGAATTTTTGAGTCTGGCACATCCCTAAAATAAAAATGGTTAACCCAAAAGTCATTTTTTCTTGAAGTGTTTTTACTCCAAGTGATCTCGTGGCCGACATTATGTGAAATGTGATGCGTGTTTCAGGAGAAAGTCTACCGACTGAAATCCAGCGCCTCCTGAAATGGAAACTCAGCACCATCACTCCGTTGGTTGTCCGTCGCACGCTCCTGAACACGGGTTTTAGACTTGTGCGAAGTGAGTTCTCTAGAGGTGTGCATGAGCGTGGGTAACGATCTTTAAACTTTGTCGCTCTTTACCGGGCCTAAACCTGGCTACACAACTGAAAAACATTAAGAACAACCTGTGGTATGTGTACCCCCAGGGTACTTGGGCATATTTACTAAGAGTACTCGATAATAATTTAATAACAGATTATTTTTATTTTTGTCTAAACAAAATCTATCAAACTATTTTGGCTCTTCCCTCAGGGACAATCTGAATTGTAAAACCTAATTTTTCAGGTTCGGGGTCACATAAAACTTGATTCATTGTAATCTTGAGGTTGTAAATTTTCATGATTACAGTAATTTATCTATATGACAAAAAAAACTGATGGGCCAGGCAAAAGACTTTTGATTCATTTATTTTTCAGCACTGCATCTTACTAGCTCTTCAGGCTATACACATATGTAATATTATAACTATATTAACAAGTTAAGGAGGAAGGTAGAATTTAGAGGTACTGTACCTACATTTGCATGGAAGAAGATAGTGAAACCATTTAGAAAAGACCACGCTTCGTACACATGACCAGAATTCAAACCTTGATTTCCCTTTCATCAACAGTATAGTCTTATTACGAGAGGGACTCTTTAGACCATGCAGCCACCAAAGCAGTTTTTTGATTGATTAATTAATATGTTCTTCACCTCTGACAAGAAATCTTGTGAATGTGGGGAATGCCAGGCCTCCACCGTGGTTCGGATTCCACGTTAAACTGTAGGTCCTCCATTTCATCTCACAATCACCCTACCATTACACATTAGCGTAAGTGCGTATAACCCGAACGGGTAGTAAGACGCGGTGATAATAATAATAATAATAATTAATATGTTTGTTAAGAAAATTAAACTTGTAAGGGTATTTTTGATTAGAGTACGAACGAGAGGGTATGCAACTTGAATAATGTTGAAATCATTGACCTAAAGACAAAGTTTTCTACTTTAACTTATGACTTTAAGGATGCAAATTGTCAGAAACGATGACTTTCATCTTAAAAATCGTAAAGTTTCTTTCTCTTAACGATTTGAAGTGCTAAAAATATAGAGTCAAATTTATTTGGCTTGCCCATAGTGAAGAATTGTTTTTCAGAAGGTGTAACCACACATTTATTCACTTAGATGCACTAAATTTACTAAAACCTGATTATTTATAGCTATAAACTAACCACCTTCAAAGAACGTATAAAAGCTTTATAACAACACGCATCACATCTGTGGTTTAGTAAAATAAACAACCGTAAATGAATTATGTTTAGAATAATCATGTGTCATTTACAAAAATAAAAGGATGTCAGAGAACCACTTTTTCTATTCTAAACTAGAATATAAAAAAAAATGAAGTTTTCTCATATCTCGATGTTTTTTTAAGTATAAAAATGTAAATATTACACAGTCTCTAGAATGCTAAAGTGTCTTTTGACATAACATTGGCTGGTGCGTGTTTTGTAATACATACTTGTCAGAATAAAACCCTCTTGAGTAGGCGGATGGCTGTGGTATCCGATAGCTTATACATTTGTTTGCCCATATGTAGCCAATTACACACGTTCATCAAGGGAGTGAAGAATATCCCTAAGCACGGGACGAATCTTTTATAGCTCAGTGGTATAGTTATTATTATTAGCACCGCGTCTTACTACCCGTTTGGCTTATACGCACTTATGCTAATGTGTAGTGGTAGGGTGATTGTGTGATGAAATGGAGGACCTACAGTTTAACGTGGAATCCGAACCACGGTGGAGGCCTGGCATTCCACACATTCACAAGATGTCTTGTCAGAGGTGAAGGAAGGGTTTGGCAATCAGATAAATCTGTTCCGGGACCGAGGATTGAACCCCGGACCCCCAGCACAGAAGTCTGACACCTTACCCTTAGACCACCAGGTCACCAGTGGTATAGTATTGGCGTACTGAGCCAAAGGTCCCTGGTTTGATTCCCATGCCCATTAGTCATTTTTCAACTAATATGATTGAATTGTGGTCTCCTCAATATGTACAGGGCCAGAATTACATTGATTTCCAACCTGTTGGTGATATTCATAAAGTACATTAGCTGATGAATTTCTTCCCAAACTTTTGACGGTTTCAAACGCTTTTTGGGGCCATAGACATGGCCATACCACTTCCAGCTTTTTCCAAATTTTAATAAAGCTCCAGTTGCAAGCCAAATATGCTTTAATTTGTTTATCGGGCTTCCTCTTATTGAAAAAAAAAATGTTTTTTTAAATAATAAAACTGTCCAACACTTAAGCTCAGTCAGTAGCCTGTCTATCTGTTGAACTAAGGGGCCTGGGTTCAATTCCTGGTGTGTCCGAAAAATTAATCATTGGTGAAATGTGTGTTTACCCGTTCACATTGATGAACTAACAGTCTGGGGCTGTATATATTTTCTGTTCCGGAGTTGGTTAAGTTTATTAGTCGTGTGCTGATATAATCAGTTGGATCAGAAGGTGCACTTTTAATACCCCAAACAAATGTAAAATAAATAAAACTCGGGTTCTACATACATACCTCTTTAAACCTTACAAATAGTCTTTGAGGTATAATTAATAGAAGAATTCAATTTTAAGTAAATTATAAATAAACATGGAGATATATGATTATTTAAAATTGAATTCTTCTATTAATTATATAATTCGTTCCCTATTAACCATTAATATGTTTTTCAAAAACTCTTTGAGGTACTATATCACCACAACTTGTAAAACACTAAAACACTGGGTGAGTATATTCTTTAAACTCTTGGGCTCGGGTATTCGGAGAGTTTTATTAGTGTGGCCACCCTGTTAAAGGTTTTGTTTAGTTTAAAACTTTCAGCAAATATCAAACTGGGTCTTGGTTTGACTGAAAGCCCACTCACAAATATATTGTATTTTAAATATCTTGTTTGTTCTGATAATCTTAAGAGCCACCACTGCTTTCTTTCCCATTTTTATTTTATTTTTTCCGCACTACGTCTTACTACTCGTCAGGCTATATGCATGTGTACTGCTTACTCTAGTGAATCAGGTTTGAGGTGAGTTGAATTTAGAGGGAGTTTAGCCACATCTGTGTGACAGTAGAGTGGAAAACTCATTCAGGAAATTACACCCGGCCAAGATTCAAACCCACGATATCCCTGTCATTGGAACTCTAGTCCGTTGTGAGAGTGACGCCTTGGATCGTGCGGCCACCGAGGAGAGCTTTGTCTTTTGTTAAATGTCTGTTGGTGTGTCTCTAGAGTCAAACGATTGGTGCGGGACGTGGGGAAAACACATGAAGTCCATGTGCTTCAAGACGTTGAAAGAGTTCCAGAAGATCAATCACTTCCCGGGGACTTTCCAGATTGGTCGCAAGGACCGCCTTTGGAAGAATCTCTATCGCCTCATGGCCAAATTCGGCAAGAAAGAGTAAGTTAAATAAGCGGATGTTCAATTTAGTTTACCTGACCTGTTCAATCTATTTTGTACCCTTATTTAACCATAGTAAACATTTAATCCGAGCATGAGTGCGGATAACAAAAAAGTTGTTTCTTTCGATATCGGAGTATGAGTACTAATATCAGTATAAGTATTGGAAAAAGTTATGTAGAAAAAAAATTACTCGTATCGAAAGGAAAATATCGAGTAAAGTAGCGATACTTTTTTCGCGTACCTACTGAAGGCCTCAAAATTTACAATTAAAAACGCAACAAAACACAGAATTATGTAATTTTCAGGTTACATCACTCCCTTTCATCGGTAGAAGAGAGCAAAACACAGACTGTTAAAAGATTGTATTATGAAAAATTTCTCTTTAACACAATGTTGTGTTTTATTTCCAGGTTTGGTTTTATCCCACACACGTACGTCCTCCCACAGGACGGTAAAATCTTGCGACAAGCCTGGGAGAAGAGCTGCGGTAAATCCCGGTGGATCATCAAGCCGGTAAGCTGCTGTTACCATGCCTATATACAGGCCGACAATATTGAATAAATTTACTGGTCGAAAGTTGTTTAAAGCTATTACGATATTAATGTTAAAATTGAAATCAATTTTTAACAATTTGTTAATCATCTCAATTAAATAGACTGCTTACTATTGCGTTTTAAAAATTGATTATTAAGTACATCAAAAGCTCGAAAATGACAAGCCTACAAAACTTTCGATCTCGAGCTTAAGCGACAAGCTCGAGTTTGAGCTCGAAATATGAGTACTCGCAGAGCCATACTAAACACACCTTCACTAAACTTATTTGCTTAAAGACAAGTCTATTTAATAAATGGATATGCTAATATTTCCCAGTCAAAAACAAGAACAACAAACATCAGGCCAAAGGTTCCTACCCTTGCTACAAACCGAGCTGTAGTTCCTGAAAAATCACCAAACTTCCTCCTCATTCAACGACAGACTCACAAATGGAATACCACAAGAAAGGCCACTATGACTGCTCCACATAAAGTCTTATATACCAGTTTCAATGCAACTACTGTATTGCTGAATATATTGGCCTCTCCACGAACACACTGACAACAAATCAATGGTCACCGTTTTTAACACCAACCACAACTACCCTGACAAACCATTAGCACTTCATGCTCAAACACTTAATTCAGATTTTGACTCATGTTTTAGTACTAGAGTTATACGAGCTCTCACCAATAGTTGCAATACTTGGTAGGTGGGAACTTGCTCACCAATATATTACCAAATACAGGCACCCCCCTGTTGTAAACCTTAGTTAACCTTCTCTCCTTTTCTTCCGAGAAGGTCTACTCACACCAGTCAGTCATTTATAAATAAACAACATAAAAAATGATTTAATATAATAATTACATATAGTTTAAATACAACATTATATCTATCTACCCGTACCGAGAGTCAAGAGACAAGTTTGAACAGGCAACAACAGTATCTAATTGACTGTGTCTGTGTTTTACTCTCTGCTGCTGAAGAAGGGGACTGATGTACCCAAAAAATTACATAATTAATTATTTGTTTTGTTGGATTTCTAATTGTGATCTATGAGGCGTACATCTCTAATATGTTCATCTTATTTTCCAAGATTCGCAGTAGAGATTCAGGATTTGTAGGTATATTGGAGATTTGGGGTCGACCCAACTCTAATAAATAGCTATAAAATAACACTAATAATTTAGTAAAGTGTTTTCACTGCATACTGTAAAGAAATATATTCAGATTGTTCAAAGTTTATCACCAAATTCCTACTTAAATCTTGAAATAGGCGGGTTCTTTCACACAGTCAAAATGGTGTACTATGCTCTTAATCTAAAGTAACTATTATTTTTTTGTATTGTCAGCCTGCATCTGCCCGAGGCACGGGCATCAAGGTGGTCCACCGCTGGACACAGATCCCCAAGAAACGTCCTCTGGTGGTGCAGAAATACATTTCACAACCCTACCTCATCAACGGCAGCAAGTTTGACCTGCGGCTCTATGTACTGGTCACCAGCATCAACCCTCTCCGGATATTCATATACGATGACGGACTGGTGCGCTTTGCCTCAGGTAATAGTATAGACAGTGACCTGCTTCGGTGGCCGCACGGTTCTAGCAATAGACTGGATTGGCCAATGATGTGTAGATCGGTGTTCGAATCGTGGTCGGGTGTTTCTTTACTACCCGCCTCGGTGGCGTAGTTGGCTAACGCGCTTGTCGTGTTGAGCTCGACTGCTGAGGACGAGGAGATCGAGGTTCGAATCTCGGTCGGGTGAACTGGGGGTGGTTTTTTCCTAAATGGATTTCCACTCTCCCTCCTCGCAAATGCGGGTTCACTTCCTCTAATTCAACCTTCCCAATTCCTAATCCATTAGAGTAATTAGTACTTAAAGCGTATAACCCGAACGGGTAGTAAGACGCGGTGCTAAATATTATTATTTCTTTACTCTTTCTCACTACGCTCGCTAATCCATGTACACTTCCTCTAAATCCAACATTTATCATCCCTAACGCATTAGCATAATAAGCACATATGAGTACATCCTGAACAGGAAGTAAGTGCTAAGGAAAAAAGTATAAAATGTTCCTCTGTTCCAGTAAAGTACTCTGCGGACATGTCCAGCCTGGGAGACCGCTACATGCATCTCACCAATTACAGCATCAACAAGCTCAGCAGCCAGTACACGCAGAATGAGGATGCCACGGCCTGCCAGGGTCACAAGTGGTGCGTTTCAAGAGGTTGATGGGGTGCAACAGAGTTTTGGTTCGGTTCTTGCCATGAATTAGGGAGGAATTTGAGATAAAAACTGCAGACTGTCTGAGCCACTGTTTTACGGATCCGGATCTCAAATTTACCTTTGAATCTTTAATCCAAATCCATATCTTAAAAACAATTAGGAACATAGGACAAAATATAAATATAACAGATTAATAGAATTAGTAACCAAATGTTAACATTCTTACTTGAATATTTATTATTAGTGGTTTTATGCTTTAAAAAATATATTGTTATTTATATATCTCTATGCCCATAATTTACTCTTAAATGTTTTATTACTCAATTTTTTTGTAATATTGTGTTTTATTCTGAAACTAACCAGTTATTACCACACCTTAGAATCTAATTACTTCAGATTTTTTCGTATTCATATTAATTTATAACAGATCAAAATGGTGGTAATTGACTGTAAATTTAGTATTTCGGCTGTGAATATCTTTATTGGCAAAGCTTCTTAATTGTCGAAGCCAAATTTTTTTTTAAGCGAAGTCTGTCTTTGTTCTGAAGCCAAGTCGGAAGTTTCAAAGCTTTAAAATGTGCTTTACACACGCAAAATAAAATAAAATGGTATATTTTCACTAAATCGCTTTATCAATTTGTTTAACATCCATTGCTGTTTCCAGCCTGTGACCTAGGTCAGTTTTTTATTCAATCCATATGTTTTTCACTATCAGATTGCTAGGCCTGTCTGAGCTGACTCCTTGTCATGTGGACATTAATTTGTAATGTCATAATGGCACAAAAGAAAAGTTTAACAAAAATATATATTTCAACTCTAAATATTTTTCATTGACTAAGCTTCATAATTTTACCTTAGAATTGCAATTGAAGCTGATCAATTTTCTAAGCGACGTCAGTTTTGCACACCACCATTTCTTCTTATTAAAGATAATCAATTTCCATGTATTTTTAATTATTGATCCATTGGACCTACTAATTGTTAAACGTCTTTGATCTGTAAATTTAGAGATAGATAATATCTTTCTGTCCAGGACTGTGAAGACATTGTGGTCGTACCTGGAAAAGGACGGGGTGAATGTCAAGGCATTGTGGAGGAGCATGGTTGACCTGGTCATAAAAACCATCATCAGCGGTGAGTCGTCCATCAGTCAGCTGACCCGCACCAACCAGGTGTCGCGTTACTGTTCCTACGAGCTCTTTGGCATTGATGTCCTCCTTGACCATGAGCTCAGGCCTTGGTTACTTGAGGTGAGTAAGGATGTATATGCCACTCTTTCTGTGAGGGTGACCTGGCGGTCTAGGGTTTGGGTGTCGGACTTCTGTGCTGGGGGTCCGGGGTTCAATCCTCGGTCCCGGCACAGATTTATTTGATTGCCAAACCCTTCCTTCACCTCTGACAAGACATGTATTAATCACAACTTGTGAATGCTCTTTCTTCTACTATTCGTGCTCCAATACTCTCCTCCGCTCACTCACACCCTTGCTCCTCCCATCTCTTACTTGGTATCCTTTGCGGTCTTTTTTCCTCCAAGTCTGACACCTCGACTCGGTCGGTAGTATATCTATCGAGTCCTGGGTTTGATTCCTGACATAAGTAAAAAAAATATCGCTGGGGAAAATGTGGGTTTCCCCCCTTTTACACCGATAGATTAACGGCCGGGGGTTGGACGTTGTCTTTGTCCTTTATTTAAGTTAGTTTAAAAGTCATATGTTTATATAATCAGTCTGTTTAGAAAGTGCATGTTAAATACCTCAAATAAATTAAATTACATTAAATTTTCCTTCATAACTTCAACTCTAGTGTTCTCGTTGTGAGCCTGCATTGCAGAATAATAATTGAACTCATTGTATCGCAAAAAAAACAACATGATATTGGCACACCTTTTGTTAGGAAACGGTATTAGCACCTTCCCAGCAAGTAACTTTTTATTGTAACCTTAGGTGAACATCTCCCCGTCCCTGCACTCGTCGTCCCCTCTGGACCTGGCAGTCAAGGGTCCCTTGGTGAGGGACCTCATGAACATTGCGGGCTACCAGATCCCTTGTAAGTTGACACAAGGACAGCAAGTGGAGCTGTCAGACAGACTGGGTCTGAACGGGAACCCGCTGTGCTTCGACAGGCGGCTTTACACCACGGCGTTGAGTCGTGACGAGAGGGTCAAACACTCGGAGCAACAGCAGAATTCCAGGGAGGAGGTTAGTTGTCGAAAATTGATGAAAATATCTGAAATACTTGAATTGCATGGACTACGCACAACCCCAATTATTTAGTACGCTTAAACAAAGGGCCCTTTGCGATGCACTCCCAAAGAATGAAATGGTACATATTTTAATCCAATCTTATGTTACTTTTCCTTTAATTGTAATCATAGGAAAAATGGCACCAAACTACTATATTAAATTAATTTCAATGAATTATTAGTTTATTAAAAAATGTCACATGTATGTTTGCAGTACCTGGATGAAATCTTGGAGGAGTTAACTCCAGACGATGTCCGTCATCTCATCCAATCCGAGGACGAACTAACTCAGTCTGGAAAGTAAGTTGCCCATCTCTAATTGATGAGCCGCCAGTAAATTGTTTTAGTTTTTTACAATAATGACTGACTTTTGGCAATGGGTAAAGGGTAAATGATTTTAGTAAAACTTATTCTTTTCAAATGTTTTAATTCAAAGCTAGAAATATTATTAAATAGGATGTTGAATGACCAGGGAATTTGATAAAAATTTATAAATTTTCTTTCATTTTATACATCCAGCAAACCTCTTTTATCACATAGGTCCTTGTATATCTCAATCAATATCTTTTCACTTTATGAGGTAATTGTATTGTATTTAGAAGACGATATAAAAAGTACAACACAATATGGTTTTTACAATAAAAAGAAGAACATAGTTCACACTTTTTATTGCTGCCACTGGACAAAGAGGTAAATGGTTGCCTCTTAAAGAAAATAGATCATCATAGTCCAATCCCCCGACCTAGGTTTCATTCTATCGGAACTCATCAGGAAGTAGTGTGAAACACTCAACGCAAGTTCCTTAAAGAGGAATACAATAAACCAATAATACAATTACCTCATAAAGCGAAAAGAGGTTTTCCTTATAGAGATTGATTCAATTTAAAAATAAAAAAAGAGGGTAGAAGACACCAGAAATCTGTAGAACTCACCCCTCCCAAGATATTTTCATAAAAGATGTTGTTTTTTTTGTTTTTGTTTTTTAATTCTAAGGTCAACACTAATACCTTTGACATTGTACGCCCTTACCCGATTGACAGGTGTTGTTGTCCGGTTAATATTAGTTGTTTTTACCTCTGTGCAGTTTTATTCGTATCTTCCCCACTCCCGACACCCACCATTACCACGAGTTCTTCGAAGCCCCGAGATACTACAACATGATGTTGGATGCCTGGGAGACTAAGTACCATAAAAACAGACAAGAAGGTGAGTTCAGTAGATTAAAAAAACTCACTATAGCGAGGTACCCCCTATCTAGGAAAGTGGAGGCCATGGGGATAAAGTTTGTGAGGAGCGTGCTAGCTGTGACGAGGAGGAACCGGGTAAAAACTATGTTTAGGCGAGAGTTGGTTCCGGTAGTATGTTAGAAAGTAGAGAAGGCAAGGATTAGGTGGTATGGATATGTAATGAGGTTCAAAAATAAGATATGCCAAGGAGAATGATGTAGATTAGGTTTGGAGGTAAAATCCTGTAAAGCAGACTAAAGGAAGAATTTTAAAAACTACAAATATTTTTTTTGTTCAATATTTAAAATAATTTAATAGACTAAAAGTTTGGTCGATTTCAATTGCTGATTCGATAACGGCACAGTCGGTAAGACGACCTTTGAATCTAATTTTTTTTTATATATATATAATTACCGCATAATATTTTTAATAAAATAAACTGAATAATCCACATCGGTGTGTTCGGCAAAATAATTGTTCGCTCATCCCTGAATATAAAAGAATTTTATTTAAATTTATAGTTATTACATTGATTTTATCAAAACATGGCGACTGCGGATCATGTGTCTTGATGTAACTACTGTCTATTTTTTAGACACGTCCTCTTTTGTCATACATTTCAACTTGATGTTACAATTACAATTTTTATAATTTGTGTTGAGAAATTGACTTCTCAAAATAAAATATTAAAACAATTTTGCAATAAAATACTTTTCAAGTAATTTTAGTAACCACAATATTATATTTTTTCCAAACAAAACAATTGACAAAAAAAAAATTTGAACTCCTATTCAGTTTTGAAAATACTTCAATTTTCGATTCACCCTCACTTTGAATTTAAAAAATAGACTTCCCACAATCCTAGTCCTCTTAATTTTGTATCCTATTGTTGTTCAAACTTGTTAACAATGTGTTCTATTCCAATCCATACTCCCCACATTATTATTTATTCCCCAATTTTGCTTCTTTAAAAATATTTTGTGTGTCTTTGTTGTAACCTTGTCAACCGCATAAAATATTAACATTAAAGTTTAAATATTTTGTTTCCAGGAATTAATCTCCTTGAGTCATTGTGTAGCCAGAGAAGACATCTAGTTGTACCACCTCCCGTCAGTGTTACCAAGGTAACATCAACTATTTCATTTTAAACTCTTTCATAAATTTTATTTTGGACAGATCTGTATATATCTTGCATCTTTTAAATGCTTTGATAAAATTGATTTTAGCATAACAGATTTTTTACTTTATTTACTCTTTGTTAAGTTGCCCTCCATTTACCCTCGACTGAAAGTTGGCAAGCTTTCTAGGCCTCTGCGAGGACTCGCATTCCGAGCTTCCACTTGATGTATTTAATAATCAATTTTTTAAACTCATTAGTAAGCATAGTATATTTAGTTGAGATAATATTAGCATTTCCACTCATAAATCATTCGGTTACTTAACAAATTGTTAAAAAATTAATTTCAATTTTACATTAACAATTTAATAAAACTTTAAAAACACTTTCGACCGGTAAATTTATTCAATATTTTCGTTCATTTTGGATTATACTTGGTTGAAGTTGTTTACTTGTATTGCCATGACAAAGCAGGGAAAATATTTCTATTCTTCCTGGTCTCTTTCTAAAATAATAATTTATGTTAAATTAAAAAAGTAATATCAAGAATATATTATTATAGCAAATATTTTCAAAGCTAAGATATTTAAAACTCTTATTAAATAATATGTTTAGCTTTAAAACTAGCGCTATTTTAGTTACTATCTAGTTACAGAATTATGTTGGTTAACCTGTTTAAAATCAATGTTGATTTTATTTACCGCAATACATATTTTACCAAACTTATCAAATTTAAATTAAAAAAGCATTTACAATTTCATATTGTTTGCTAGAAATATTATTTTAGTCATATTATTTTTAATTTTAAAGTATCAGCATCAACTTTTATAAACATAAAAACTTGAAGTAAATTTATCAATAAAAATAATGTCTAACAAGATCCTGTACAATGCTCATGTGCAACTGGGCATAGAGGAATGGAAATGGTAAAGAAGACATGATAATGCAAAATTACACTAAGGAATAATAAACGAAATACAAAACACTTCAAATTTTTCATTGTTTATGATTCTTATGATTACTTATATGGTAAATTAAGTTACCGAAGCATATTTTGGGGAAATATTAGCTAATTAAAACGTCAGTTTGGTTAACTTTTTATCAAAACAGTGTAGAAACACATAACAATAATGTAAAGAGATAGTGAATGAAACCAACATGGAAGGGTAGTTAGGTTAGGCCTAGATATAAACAAACACACTTCTCTATATTCTTTCTACACTTTTACACTTCCCACTTCTTCAAACTTCCACAGCTGCACGTTGTTTTGAATTTTAGGACATATTCATTTTTCATATGAAGAGACATTAATAATAATAATAATAATATCTAGCACCGCGTCTTACTACCCGTTCGGGTTATATGCTTTAAGTACTAATTACGCTAATGGATTAGGAATTGGGAAAGTTGAATTATAGAAAGTGAACCCGCATTTGCGTGGAGGGAGAGTGGAAAACCATTTAGGAAAAACCACCCCCAGTTCACCCGACCGAGATTCGAACCTCGATCTCCCCGTCCTCAGCAGTCGGGCTCAACACGACAAGCGCGTTAGCCAACTACGCCACCGAGGCGGGTAAGAGACATTAATGAAAAAGTAATATTCCCTAAAATTCAAGATAATTGTCAATTGTTAAGAAGAAATGAAGAGAGAAGTGTGTTTGCTCCTATCTAGTCCTAACCTAACTATCCTTCCAGGTTTGCCTCCTTCACGATCACTTACTTTACATTATTGTACAATGTTTCTACACTGTCTTGTTATACATTTCTAAGCCATCTTGCAATTATTCATTTTATTAACTTTTTCTATTATTGTAAGTGCAATTTTAATGTCCTTTAAGACATGAGTGTTGAAACCATTTTAATTATTTTTTTATTTGAGTGGTGTTCTTATTTTTAAATTGTGTTTTATAAATCTTATTTCTAATTTAAAAACAGATATTTTAATTGTTTAACTTTTCATTCAAAATGATTTATTATTTATATTTTAAGAACGTGTGTTTTAATATACTCTTTAACATTTTAAAATTATGAATATACATTACTTGAACTTGGGAGCTTTTAAAAATATTCGTCTCGAATGAAAAAACCCAAGCTCATAGACCCCTAAAGCTTACCTTTATTGGTTTCACTATGGTGCGGCGTAAAAAGGCCATAGTGTAAGCTGTCAAGGTAAAAATGCTATCTCTCAGAGTGAGTGTAAACTACATAAACACTGATTTAGGAAGTCAACTTTCGACCACCAACAATGATTGAAAGTCACTGAAATGTACCATTCTAGAAATGTCTTATATTTTTTTTATAAATTAAAAAGTTAATCTTGGAATTTATTAAAAGCTTCCAATAATATTCCTTATGAATTATTATATTGTTTTGCTTTATATTGTTGATTAAACAGACTAAGAATGAGAATACATTTGTAATATTTTTAATTTTGCCACTATGGCAACTTGAGTTTCCAGCTTTCTAGTAACAGTCCTCCTATTAAATTCGGACTAGTTTTACAAATGTGCGGGAAAGACCGGAGGAGGAGTGAGCACAAATATTCAAATCTGTCCTCTATCATTTCGTTTAATTTATTCTTCCATGAATAAAATTAATATTTCATCAAAGTTTTCCTTAATAATAGTAGAATCTCCATTAAACTAACTACATACAACAGACTTTTGATGGCAGGGAGATTGGGGTTCGAATCCTGCTCAGGTGTACTAAGGGTTATTTTTCCACTCTAATTCTATGCGAATGTGGGTACATTTGCTCTAAATTCAACCTTCTTCATCCCTAAAGCGTTAGAATAATTAATACATATGTGTATAAACTAAACAAGTAGTTCGACGCGATGCTAGAATATTTTTTCCAAGTTTTTATGACCCGAAAAATTCAAGAGGTAACTCAGATTTATTTTGATGTTTTTGTAACTATTTACAATATTTTGATAAGAAAGTTAAGACTTGCAACTTCATAAACAGTTTGTTAGCTTACTTATTAGCCAAGGAATGGCCTAATGTATCGTGAATTTTTTTCTAAACTTGCTCTTCCAACTATTTTTAACTAGTCAATCTTAAACACAAGCATTGACATAAATGTCATGCCTATTGAGAACCTGTTTCACAGCGAATTAAGCTGCCAGTTGGATAGAAGATTATGCTTGAATCGGAAAATGTATTGAGGTTCGGCAAAAATTGGTATATGTAAAATATCTTTTATTTTTGTTGTATTTTTAAATATGTTTAAACCTTTTCCCTTCTTTTAATTCCAAACAGACTGACTTTGATATGAGAGACTCAGGGTTAGATCCTGACTGGCTACATCAAAGCGTTTTTCTTTTAACTCCACTTATAGGTGAACGCCAATGCAGCTTCTTCTATTAACACACACTTTTTTATCTTGGTTTGATCTGTTTATAAATAATAACATCCCAAAAAACACATGTGTATTTATTTAGCCTTTAAATACTTTAAAACTATCCGACATCTTAGCTCAGTTGGTAGCGTGTTTGCCTACTGAACAAAGGGTCCCAGGCTCTATTCCCGGCATGGCCGAAAATTTATCATCGGTGAGATATGGGTTTAACCTTTCACGTTGATAAATTAATTGCCGGGTAATGGTGTTGTGCCTGTTCTAATATTAAGTTAGATTATAAGGCAAACGAGCTACGACAGGCCTAGCAAGCTGGTAGTGGAAAATATATAGCTTGAACAAAAAAAAAACCAAACCACAGGTTGGAAACAGTAGTGGATGTAAACATGAAATACATCTAAACAATAATTTACCAGTCTTAAAAAACATTTTACATGTGTGAAAGTAGCGTTTTTGTGAGGTGTTCAATGGAGACATAACCTGTTTACTGTTCTTGTGACCTGCTGTGCAGACCAAAGTGTTGGGTCTTTTGAGGAAAGTTTACTGCCGATATAAGAGGGCAGAGAAGTGTAAGTCGTAGAAACGTACAATCATGTGGGCTACTATGTTGTGATATATATATATCTCCCTGTTTTAGTTGTTGCATAGACAACATCCAAGGTAGTGGCTACCGGGGCTTAGGCGTAGACAGGGTGTGTTTTGTCATCGACATACACTCTTGGTCTCCTTCCTGGCATTATTTTACTACTTTCCCCACCCTCCTGGCATTATTTTACTACTTTCACCACCTTCCTGGCATTATTTTACTACTTTCCCCACCTACCTGGCATCATTTGACTACTTTCACCACATACCTGGCATAGTTTGACTACTTTCACCACCTACCTGACATCGTTTGACTACTTTCACCACCTTTCTAGCATTGTTTGACTACTTTCATCGCCTTTCTAGCATTGTTGATTACTTTCACCATGTTTCTAGCATTGTTGACTACTTTCACCACGTTTCTAGCATTGTTTGACTATTTCCACCATATTATTGGTATAGTTAGACTACTTTCACTGCCTTTTTGCCATTATTTGACTACTTTCACTTTAATATTGGCATCATTTGACTACTTTCACTTTAATATTGGCATCATTTGACTACTTTCACTGCCTTTTTGCCATCATTTGACTACTTTCACTTTAATATTGGTATCATTTGACTACTTTCACTTTAATATTGGTATCATTTGACTACTTTCACTTTAATATTGGCATCATTTGACTACTGTCAATTCAATATTGGCATCACTTGACTACTTTAACTTCAATATTGGCATTGTTTGGCTACTTTCACCACCTACCTGATATTGTTTGACTACTTTCACCTCCCATTCTCTATGCTCGCCTTGTAAACATCTGAACAGCAGAATGTCAATTATCTGTATTATATATTAGTGTGTTTTAGATTAGAGCTCTAGGCAAACCGATTGTGTTAGTAAAAATAAACTGAATACAATATGAGAAATACCGAATAAAAATATTTTGCTTAAAATTTGTATTTATCTTTTATACCAAAGCGGCCCGCGATATCCAATAGGTTGCCGGTCCCTGGTTTGAGGCATCACTTATTTTGGCCTGTATTGCCAATGACTGGGAAATTGGTGTTCATATCTTTGCCGAATGTACTGAGGGTGGCTTTTCCTAAATTGTTCCCCACTCTCCTTCCATGCACATTTTAGTAGATAACGTCATCAATAGCCCATTTGAGTAATTGTTTAAAAATGAGGTGGCCAAATGGCTAGATAATTTTATAATAAAGGAAATTGATAAAACTAAAGAAAGAGGAAAAATAAACTACTAAGAATAAACTCGATGAAGAAAGCCCCCCTAGGGAAAGAGGGAAAATGTGGGAACAATCCAATGCACAAAGGTGACATCTTCTTCCTTTCTTCTGTCTTCTATAGTAGAAGTAGTCACAAACACATTTTAACACAAATATCATAATATTTCGGCATTGTTGTTATTTGTACTCTCTTCTTCTTTGTGTCTGATAAAGGCAACAATGCCGAAATATTATTCTCTTTGTGTTGCAATGTGTGCATGACTACTTCTACTATAGAAGACAGAAGAAAGGAAGAAGATGTCACCTTTGTGCATTGGACTCTTCCCACATTTTTCCTCTTATTCCTTAGGGGGGCTTTATTCGTCAAATTTATTCTTAGTAGGTTATTTTTCCTTTTTCTATAATTTTATCAATTTCCTTTATTATAAAACCATTAGAGTAATTATCATACACGCGTTTAACCTGAAAAGAAAGTAAAACATGTTGATAATAACATAACAATAAGAAAATATCTTTCACCCTTTGAATGAGATATTTTTTCATACCTTATTGAGTGAGATTTCTTATAGTCTTAGATTTCAATACAATCAATTGACATTCTTCTAAAAATATATTTTCTTGGGCAAGTAGTTTAACACTTAGCGTTGGATTTTGTCTTCAAGTAGGTGGCTAAATTGATTTTAAAAAAACTTTTAATTTCAACTTTTTAACCTCTAGAATAAAATTGTTTTGCCCGCTCCGATTTTTCCGCTACATTTTGGTAAGAATTTGCTTTGTAATGTTGTTAGTACTAATTACTTAAACTTCACCTCAGAAATCATTTCCCAAAATAACTTGCCCAAGTGAAATTAATATATAATGCTGGTTAGTAATTTAGCTGTTACTTAGATGTTATTGTAAAAAATAGCTTAGTGTTTAAAATATTCACCAAATTAGGTGCTATCAATGGAAATACATTAGTGTAGACACCATTTTTTTAAATGCTTCTAACAGCTGGACAGAAGAAAATTGCTTAACACTTTATGTGTAGGAAGAATGTATGTGTTTAAATTATAAAATCGTGTTGGTATTAGTGGTTGGTGTACTGACTAGCTATCAATAATTTACCAATTGTTTTATGTTTTTTTATTGAAAGTGTTTTATGCTGTTTAAATGTTTGACTCCGTAAAATGGTTTTTAAATGTAAAATGAAACTATGCTTGTATCTTAAAAAATAATAATTATAGACTGAAATGGTACATAATCTGCCTTGTTTAGTTTTAAACAATAATTGGCCATTTTTAATTTGTCGATAGAATTGTCTTTTATGTCTTATTTAGGAATTTAAATGATTAATTTGTATGCCAGTACTACTTTGTGAGGAATATGCCATGGATACATCCAAATATTGAAGTGTTTGTAACTATGTATTAGGGAAGAAAAGCTTGCAGCCAGCAACTTACCTTAGTGATACTGGAGTAGAAATTTCTTGAATAAAAAAAAATTAAGAAAAAGCTTTCACTGTCACAGACAGCTTCTTCAGGTTGAGAGAGAAGACCGATGTTGATTGAGTAGATATTAATTGGTGCTATGGATGTACGAAGTTAAAATATTTTTTGTTATTAATTTTATGCTTGAAAAATTATAATAAAATGGTTATTTTTATAAACTTATGAATGGAAATCGCTTAAAAAAAAAAAAAATTGCACAATTGTTTGTAATATTTTGTTTTAATCTGATAAATTAAGTTTTGTAACAATTTACAATTCAATTATTTTTTTATTTTTTTTCATATGAATATTTTATTTTGTAATGTATATAACATCTGAAAAAAGCAATAATTGACTTTAAATTTAGAATTTTAGCTGTCAATATTTTTCATTATTGAAGCTTCGTAATTGTTTAAACCGGATTTTTTTCAAGCTAAGTCGAAGCTAACTTTAGTTTCAAAGCTTAGCACACACTTAATTTGTGATATTTAACTCAACTCTCTAGGGAAAACCTCTTTTCACTTTTTGAGATACATTTTATTATGTTTAAAATAAGGTAAAGGAAAGATTAATAAAACTATATAAAAGGGAACTAACTCATTTTCGCTTTTAGAATCAAAAGAACACAGTTCAAACTTTACATTTCTGCCACTGGACAAAGAGGTAATGGTTACTTCCATAATAAAATTGCTTGTTACCACCCATTTCCCCCACTTAAGTTTGATTCTATCAGAACTCAAAGAAATGTGAAACGCACGTCTTCAAGAGGCAGCCATTTCCTCTTTGTCCAATGGTAGCAATGTAAAGTGATTATATACTCGGCACTCGCAATCGGTAGTATGTATCGATAATATAAATTGTAGGACGGTTTTCTCAATCTCTGTCGGCAAAACGAGATATTGGTACACCTGCAAGTTATTTCCATCCTGTTGCAGACCTGTGCCAACCCGTTGAGCCCGCAGCCGAACAAGGAAGCTCTGGTTCCGGAGGACAAGGACGCTGAAGAGAAGGAGAAAACGTCTGAACCTCGGTACGACAAGGTTTTCATATCGGCTGGCGGGCCAAGTTTGATTCTTCTAATTGGTTCTTGCTATCTAACATTTATTAATGCATTAGGTGACGCTAGCTATTTATTATTTTCAGGGGATAGAACGAACCCATTACAACTTTCAATGAAAATATGAAAATAATCTTTAACAACCAGTAATAACACAAGCGATATGACGGGAATAATTATATATAAATAAGATAACTTAATCATTTATACATAGTCAAACATGGATTTTCATTTTTCTGGATAAAAACTTTATTGCTTAATTTACGATGCTAAGTGTGTCTCATTAAATACATTATTGGGAGGTAGGAGGCAGGGAAAATGACCCCCGCAAACAATGCCCGGCGATATTCACACATTCTCATATAAATAGCTTGTAGTCGCAGTCTTATATTTTATTTGTAGCAATAATTTGACCCTTGTTAAGAAAAAAAAAAGTTCCACTTAAAATTGTGTGTTAATAGTCCCCGACAGCGTTTGGTTCAAAACATGCCGATTTCAAAGACTTGTTGCGAAAGCAGCTGCAGTGTAAGTGATTCAACATTCCCTCACAATTGTGGTCTTGGGCAACATTAATTAATTCCACATAAGCTATGATTAGAGACATGCAAAATTTGCAATTGTGATAAATTTAATTTTTACACAAATTCTACTGTTTTCCCACAAATATCACAAATCTAAGCTCTTATTCTAAATAAACACAATTTCTTTGTTATTTGGCAAACACCACAACATGCACTATAATTTTCGACCCGGTAACACTGGCGATAGCACTTTACCAGGACTGCCCTTTCTTTGTATGAATAGTATCTGTTTTTACTTATTTTATAGGTAGGATTGCAGGGAAAATGAGTTATTTCAGGATATATAAACTTTTTTTTATTTGAGGCTAGCATTAAAAATCACGATTTCTAATCTTACACATTACGATACCTACATTTTGATAGATCGATTCTTTTATTACAGCCTTTAAAACATTTCATGTTAGGTCCAAGCAAGGACATTAATATATACGGACCTTGCTACAGGCGGTCATGTTTCGCAAAATTATATCTTCTTAGTTTTTATTCCCTTCTCCATATTTGATATTAGTTTAGTCTTCTATGAAAACATATTTCGGTGTTGTTATTATTTGGTCTAAACCTAAGTTGATAATTGATTATTTCGGTATTGCTATTCGTAAGACTCGAAGGTAATTGATATATCGAGTGTGATATTACTAAGCGTGAAATGTTCTGCGCGTATTTATATTTGGCTTTTCTCCGAATATGTTAGTAAATAGTTATATACAAAAAACAAAAAATTTAGATAGTTTTACCCTAGGTTTTTTTTAACAAATACTAATTCAACTTGTACTTACGTAAATAATAACAGCAGTTTGATTTTTTGCACCATGTCTTACTATCCATTCAGATTATACTCTTATATACTTACTACACTAATGGAATATAGATGAGTAAGGTTGAATCCAGAGGAAATGTACCTGTATTTGCATACGGCTATAGAGGGGGAAACTATTTAGGAAACATCATCAGTACACTCAACCGTGATCGAACCATGATCTCCCCGTCATTGGCAGTCTAGTCTATTGCGAGAGTAGCGCCTTAGACCATGCGGTCACCAAAGCAGGTCTCAGTATATTGAAAATTACCCTGACATATCTAACAATTAGTGCAATTAAGTATTGTGTTATCCCAGGAAACAGATGTCGCTGTCGTCTGTCACGCTGGTCCGCGCGGTGCGGCACAGGAGCGGCAGGATAGGCTCTGTCCTGCGACCTTTCTCCCGCATTGTCAACATGACCAGGAAATGCAAGTCTTCCAACACGCTCCTCTCCAAGCTCTATGCGCGTTCAACTTCGAGCAGCAGTAGTAGTAGTAGTACCAGCGACGATATCGATGAGGAGAACGAAGACACTGACGACGACTCTTCCCCCGCCAGCAGCACCAGTTGTATCAAGTGCTGAGGACACGCTCCCTCCTCTTTCTCCTTTGAAATCAACCAGGACCTCAAAAAAAAAAAAAAATGCATAGGCAACTAAATTGTTCTAATTAAAGATTTGTTTCATTTTTATGTATATTAATTATTATTACTATTCAAAGTTGATTGATGAAAATTGTCTTCTTCTAGCTTGGATTTGAAAACTCTTGTTTGTTACATCGAGCTATGATTTAATAGTATTGTCCCCCAAAATGTGATATTTTTTAAGAAAAAGTTGTAAGAAAATAAAATTTCTTCCGTAGCATATTTACTAGAGGAATTTGAAATTTGAATAAAAATGGAAATTATGTTGTTTGGTCCGACCGGGAACTCGGATTAATAGTTTTACCCAATCAAATCTTGTGATCTATATTGAAGAGAGTATGTTGGTAACAATGATATGGTTGATGATTTATTTTGTCAGACCTATCTTTAGTTGAATTAATTTGGCTCACAATATCCCACCTATTTTCTTCTCTTCAAATTTGTTTGTATTGTTCTAGCCGAGGGTTTAAAGTACCGTTAGTAATTAAAAGCCATCAAGTATTACAATAATAAATGGGCTGCAAGATTTCACTTTATCGGTAAATTAAATTCAATTAAAATAAAGTATTAATTGCAGCCTTTGTTTATGCGTGCCATTTCGTGGAATGTTAAATTGAAGATAAGTTTTCCATCTTTTGCTGAAGGTTTGAAAACTAATTTATATTTTATATTTTTAACTAATATATTGACTCGGCTTTAGTTACCGAGGCTTTGTTTTCATACAATTCTAATTATAATTAATAATAATTTATAATATCTTGCAATTTGTAATTAAATAGTTTATTTTATTGAATTTATTTTTATTTTAGTAAAATATAATTATCGTGTATATTTTTTGTTTATCAAATTACATCAAATACTTGAAATCAAAATATAATATGTAATTAAATAAATATTGTAGAATTGTAGAAAAAATGAAGCACAAATAAAATTAAAAACACTAACACATTATATATTTACACACACTTAAATATTTTGAATTTTTCAGGGCAGCTCCAAGTAGTAGTAGTAATAAGACTAAAAAGTAAAGGTGTGTGACACTTCAACTTGGCTTAGAAAAAAAAACTCCGGCTTCGACAATAAAATATATTGACAGCTAAAATAATTAATTTATCTTAAATTGTTGCCTCTATGAGCTGCTATGTACATCACAAATTCATATTAATATGAAAATATTTAAAGTAATTGGATAGTAAGTTATCATAATAACTTTATCAGATTAAAGGTAAATATCGCAAACAATTATCTAATAAAATATTTTCCAAGTAATTTTAGTTCATAAAGCTATAAAATTAGGACCAATTTAATATTCTTTTCAAGCATAAAATAATCAACAAAAAATATTTAAACTTTTATTTTGCTTAAAGAATATTTATATAATTTTTGATTTGAAAAAGTCAACTTCACACACATCTACAAAACGAAAATTCAAACTTCGGCGAAAACTAACGGACTGGCAGACTAAAAATTCCCTTTATATGTTAAGTTATTGTTCTATGTATTATGGGTGTGTGAGTCTGCATTTGTCACTTTGAGGCGAGTTTGAGTAAAAACTTAGTTTTTTTTATCGTTCAAGTGAAATAGAGTAATAATTTTCAAGCTGGATTTTTTTGTACTAGATCCATAATAGTCCATAAAAATGAAGATAAATTTTCAATAGTGAAATTATTTTGGTGAAAATAGTTTCACATAACTTTATATATTTGAATTAATTTTAATATAGCTTATGTTTTTTTAAATCATACAAAAGGAAATATTGAGGGACTCTTTAATTTGCCATGAAATGATATCTAAATTAATTAATGTTGGAATTTTTGAGATAAAATTGAAAATTTCGAATTTTGTAAAACTTGTCGAGCGAACTACTAAAACTAGAGTTGAACTCGAGATTTTGAGAACTCACACAAACCTAGTATTTAACTATTCACTATTTAAACACGCTGCACTATCCAACATCAGTAGAACAAATACAGAATCTCGAAAGAATTTAGTCCACCAAAAAAGTATTTACTCTTCAACAACTAAGCTGTCATCACGGAAACCAACTTCTTGAAGATAACATTTTCGTGATTGAAATATTTCCTGGGGGTTTTTATTTATTTGTGCTTTAATTTTTTTACATTTATTTTTTAGAGATCGGCCATTTTGATCTAAAACTACAATAGAAAAAAGGGCAAGACAAAATTAACCTTAAAAGGATCAATTTGCTAAGTGATACTTGATTATTTTTTTAATCATTAAAAAGGACTTTTAAAAAATGTCAAATGTAAATTATATGCTTAGCATTAGGAGGGATAGCCAATACACTTACCTTAGTGATACTTGAGTTTGGATAAAACACTTAAAAAAACCACACAAACACATTTATAAAGACAAGTGATCATTGTCACAGACATGGCAATCTATCTATTTATATAGCCATATCTATTAAATACTGCCATCTATGCAGTTAAATTATAACTGAAAAACATTCAGCTGTTGACATTTAACCTTTTTTTAAGTCCAGCCAAGAGCTACAGTCTACTCTGACCTGAAGAAGTTATTTGTGAAAGTGAAAGATTGTTTTTTATTGTTTTATCTAAACAATTTCTACTCCAGTATCACCAAGGTAGGTGTGCTGGCTATCCCTCCTAATGTTAACAATGATTTGACTTAGTGCTTTATTCCAAATGTATATGTTAAAAGTTGAAATTGGTTTTAAATTATAGAAAGAGTTAAATCAGATTAAGTGTGTGGTGATTGATTACATATCTAGTTAACATAAATAAAAACTACAGATTTGTAAATATAACCCAATACTAGGTAAAAAAACCTTAATTAATTTCTATGGATTGATTATAGTTACCAAAAATTGTCTATCCTGCAAGTATATTTGTTGATAACGATAAATCAAGATTATGCATTGATCAAAGAAATGAATATGTACATAATGTGAAAATAAATTTTGATAGAATTGCCATTTATTTTCAATTCTTGTTTAGCTCTTGTCAATTTATTATCCATACTTAATATCATTATAGTGATGTTTTTTTATTGAAATAAAGCAATTTGAAGTTAACTCTTTAAAAGTGTGATTATTTTTTTTATTTTTTAGTTATTTCTTTATTACTAAGAATGGCCCCTTTGAATCCTTAAGGGCATTAGAATTTAGAAGACTTAAAACCATTTTGGATATCAGATTTAAGAAGAAATTGGGATTCAGCATGCAAAGTTTAGTTGAAGAATCGGATTCAGATTATTATTAGCACTGCGTCTTACTACCTGTTCGGGTTATATGCACTTAACGCTAATGTGTGATGGTAGGGTGATTGTGAGATGAAATGGAGGATCTACAGTTTAACGTGGGATCCGAACCACGGTGGAGGTTTAGTTTAGTTTATTTAGACATAGTTAAAATAAAAACATTTAGTACTACAATCAGTCAAATACAATTTAGGTAAACAAACAAAACAGTTCTTAAAATAATAACCTTAACAAATATATTTAACTAAGTGAAAAGGGACAACCTGGACATTATCCTAGACTTAACCCCAGTACCTTTTTAAAAAACTGGGGTGTGTTACCCTTCTTAACTCTATTCTCCTATTTCACAATTCCTTTTTATTTAATAACTACATCGATGTTAGCGTCTAAACCTAATGTTCATATATTACCGTCTACCATTTGTTGTTTAGCTAGTTGGTTCACCTCGGGTATATTACGCACCCGCTGGCTATCCCACCGCTACCGGATCCGGTGGTCCCAGGTCAGCAAGAGCCCCAACAGGGCTGGGCATCCCCTTATCCACCACCTGGGGAGGTGCCCTATCGAAGATTTCGCTCCACCTACCTTCCCCACAAAGCCAACACCATGGACTTAAGACTAACTTATATATTAATTATTAGAAAATAATACATTTAATACAAGAAAAGAGCTTAACCTAACTCATCCTATTCACTTCCTCGAGGCTGCGGTCTTTTCCTGGTCCTCTCATACAGACGACTGTTGCCTGCCGATCGAGAGGGTCCCCAACGGTGGGGATCCACTGAGCAGAGGGGTGAATTCCACTGTCAACTCACTCTTTCATCTTGGCTCTACCCAACTGGAACTGCGGCTCCCCACGGTTCATCGGAGGTGCCCACCTCCGGAATCCAGTAGATGCCGCACTCAGCTGGGCTCTGAATATCCAGGATTCTCATCTCGGTCCACCCTAAAGCCTACCGTCTCACTCCATATATTCTTCCAATACATTTCCGCTACCAGTTATGGTCTTCAAAGTCCTCCATGTCTGTCCCGTCACCACTACTGGTTGTCCCTACCAGTTCCCTAATCGTTAAGTCTAGATTTACGTCGTCTCCTCTTAAAAGTCTTTCACGTACCTCTCCCTCTCCCTACGTGGCACGTCATCCGCAATTCTGTCGAGAAGTCTCCACTGTTTCACATCCCGCATCACATGGTACACAGTACTAGCATGCAGATCCGCCCTTGCTTCTAGTAGTGTAGGCCTGGCATTCC
Organism: Timema californicum; assembly: GCA_902141385.1. Taxonomy (NCBI): domain Eukaryota; kingdom Metazoa; phylum Arthropoda; class Insecta; order Phasmatodea; family Timematidae; genus Timema; species Timema californicum. The sequence goes on from CABFOW010001603.1 coordinate 53,070, forward strand.
CCACATTCACAAGTTGTGATTAATACACGTCTTGTCAGAGGGGAAGAAAGGGTTTGGCGGTCAGATAAATCTGTGCCGGGACAGGATTGAACCCCGGTCCCCCAGCACAGAAGTCCAACACTTTACCCCAAGACCGCCAGATCACCCTTCAAATTCGTAAAATAATGGACTCGAGTCGTAATATACCTTGCGTCACTATCAAGAAATGTTTTTAAGATATTGATAAACGTTACTTTAGTGTGTGTAGTCTACCTCAGTGCTCGCCTTAGGACACGATGTGCATGTCGGGGTTGAAGGATTTTTCTTGAATGATGAAAATCCGGAACACAACTTCCTTTGGAGGCTAAGTAAAGCCGTTGGTGCCATTTTTATTGTGGCGTGTAAAGGAAAAGACTGAAAATATTGTTCCAGAAAAATTGGTAGGCCCTTTCGCTCTTGCTCATAGAAATACGCTTGTACTGATGTAAACAATCTGTTCAGAAAGTGCACATTAAATACCTCAAATAAATGTGTTAATTTCATGATATAAATATAAACAAATACTAGTTTTTTTATTTCTTCTACTTCTAAAGCCACAGATATAAATTTTTGAGAGTTTTTGTGCCGCAGAAGGAATTCACGGATACAGCCGGGATTGAAGCATGCTTTGTACAAGATCGTGATACAGTCTCCACTTCTAAATAAAGGTGGCTAAAAGTTTACTAGATAAAATCTTTTTAAAACATTAATAAATATTGACAATGATAAGTAATAAAAAAAACTAATCCTACCATTGTATTTAAATTCATAAAATGGTTCAGGTTATAGTAATGCATAAATCATATCTAAATAATGATGTTTTTATAATGAGAGGTACTATGACTCCTTTAGATAGCCCATATGATGAGGAGTACTGGAATGGTACCGTACTTTAAAAAAATCACAAAGAAATAATTTAAATTACAGTATAAATGTGATGGTAGTGACAACAAAAAAAGAAGAGGATAAGGCCTAATAAAGCTATAAGGTAGGATGGAGTAGAGCTGAGAAAAATACAGAATGTAAAATATCTTGGAAGTGTGATTGAGGCAAAGAGTGGAAGTATAGAGGATCTAATGAGAGGATAGCAGGGGGAATTCTATGGGTGCGTAAGAAGTGCCCTTGAAGTGTAAGTAAGTGTGTATGCCATACTTTGTACCCATGGTCACATATGCAACAGAAACATGGACATTGAATGTAAGAAAAACTAGGAAAGTGAAAACAACGGGAATGAAGTGTATGAGGAAGATGATAACTGTCACGAGGAAAAACAAGTTTAGGAATGAAGTTATCCGAGAAAGAGTGGGGGTACAGGGAGTACATGAGATAGTAGAGGAAGTAAGACTGAGATGGTATGGACATGTAATGAAGATGTTGAAGTACATGTAATGAAGATGTTGGAGTACATGAGATAGTAGAGGAAGCAAGACTGAGATAGTATGGACATGTAATGAGGATGTTGGAGTACATGAGATGGTAGAGGAAGCAAGACTGAGATGGTATGGACATGTAATGAGGATGTTGGAGTACATGAGATAGTAGAGGAAGCAAGACTGAGATAGTATGGTCTATAAAAAGGAGGGGAAAAGAGAGGAAGTCAAAAGAAAATTATGGAAATGTATGTAGGAAAAAGACCCCAAGGGAGGCCAAGAAAGAGATGGGATGAGCAAATAACAAAGTGTGCAAGTGAGAGGAGAAGAATGATGTATGGAGGCATTTCACTAAACTGACCCTGCCACAGGCTGAAAACAGTTGGATGACTATAAATGCCAGAACGTCGTCATAATTATTTTTAATTGTTTTTTGTAGCTGACCATAACACATGTCCATCATAATTTATGCATGTCCCTAGGCCCATATTTAAAAAAAAAAAATTGATTTTCACAACATTTATAGGAATTTAATTAAAATGTAGGATTAAGGATGAGGAAGGTAGCCTATATTTTAGTCGAGGCATAGTTTTAAACCATTAAGAAAAAACCATCATCGGTATACTCGGACAGGATTTAAATCCTGAGCTTTCTGTTGTAGGTCAAATCAGACTAGAGGAGTTTAATATTTAGTCTGCGACATGAGGGTACCGATACATATCTTTAAACACGAAGAGCTTCAGCATGAATGATTAAACTTGCTTCTCAGACCAAATTTAACTTTTTGACCCTTAAGCAACTCGTAACATAAATATATATATATATTTTTTTATTGAGATCAACAATGGAGTTCTTTGAGAGTGGTCCACAGGCTGCTGCTGTCCGTTCTAATGCTGTCGACAGCACAACAGGGACAAAAAAAAAGTTTCCTGGAGCAAACGTGCAGGTATGTTCTTTGAACCCCCTCCCAATGTGTTCCTATTCAACGGCCACACCCACATGAATTAAATATCCTAGGATGTAGAAAAGGTCCTTCTGTTCTAGGGGCCATGTGGAAAGTTCACTTGCATAAACCGCAGTAGGGCCCCGACATGTTTAAGAGGGCATAGGTACATTTTTTTGACATACCGAGCCAAATGTTCTGGACTCGATTCTTATATCTGGATGTCATTTCACATGTCCATCATGGGCTCTGCCATAAAATTTCAAGGCGGATAAATCTGCAGAATAATAGTGGCACTCTAAGCCATCTATTCCTGTGTCCAGCGGGTTTTTTTTAGTAACATGTCTTACTACCTATTTGGGTTGTTCGAATATGTATTAATTGCACTAATGTGTTAAGATACCAGGAAAGTTGTATTTATAAGAAGTGTATCCACATTTTTATGGAAGAAGATTGGAAAACGATCTAGGAAAAACCATGGATCAGACCTCAATCACCCTGTCCTTGGCAGTCTAGTCTAGTGTGAGAATAGTGCCTTAGACCATGTGGCCACCAAAGCAGGTGTGTTCAAGAAGTCATTTTTCTATTCAATATATTCAAACTAACATTTAAGAGAGAGACTCACAGTGAGAAGTAATAAAGCATATAAAATTATTATCTTGAGTTCTCTAAATATTACAAAGGAATATTTGAGATTTGGAAATTAAAAAAAAAAAGTATGAGAATGTTTTTGGAGCCATTATGCCGTTAGTGGGTTTATCCCCGACATTAAAAGGGCAAATATAACTAGACTCCAGCAGTAATAAGCGTTTAGGGATGGAAGAGTATACAAGAAAAAGTCAAATGTTTTTGCAGTTTTAATAGCAATTTTTATCGACATTTGAGCATAATAGCATTTGATGATAAAACTTCTAAATGAAAGGAACGTCCTCATCAAATTCTTCTGGGACAACCTTGGCAGAATTAAATAACCGTTGAGATTACTAGGACATAAAAAATGAATTTCTATTTCTTATGTTTCTACAGGAGAAATACTACTCTAGTCTGCTTGATTTATTTTGACAAAACCCGCCTCTGTGGCGTAGTTGGCTAACACGCTTGTCGTGTTGAGCTAGACTGCTGAGGACGGGGAGCTCGAGGTTCGAATCTCGGTCGGATGAACTGGGGGTGGTTTTTCCTAAATGGTTTTCCACTCTCTCCACACAAATGCGGGTTCACTTCCTCTAATTCAACCTTCCCAATTCCTAATCCATTAGCGTAATTAGTACTTAAAGCGTATAACCCGAATGGGCAGTAAGACACGGTGCTAAATATATATATTTTGATAAAAAATTGTGTTTGCTATAAAAGTCGCACAAATACTGCCCTTAGCTCGCAATACTTATCATCTCACCTTAATATAATTAACAACCAGCCCCGTGGTGTGGTGGTCAGTGCACCTGGTTATGAGCCTAGACATCCCTGGTTCGATTCCAGGCTGGGACCTTTGGTAAAAGTCCCTCTCAGTCAAATGTGCAATACAATTTATTTTTTAAATTAGAACAAAATTATAACTAAAAGGAAACTGGATCATAAAATTATCATACATTAAACTTCTCATGCAAGTATTATATTTCGAAAATGTGAGATACATAGATACAATTAAGGACAATCATCGAGATGTCTACAACTCTTCCAACACAATGATTGAACTTGGGGCCTTCTTGAGGTAGATTTATTCAGCCCCGCAGTTGTTCTACAAAAAAAACCAAAGATTTTTATGGCATTTCTGCTAATATAAGCAAACTTAACATAATTACCTTCAGTTTAAATAATCATACCACTTGCCAAGAATAAGTTACATTATGCTCATAATAATAAATTAAAAATAAGCAAAGAAAAACGAGATCTTAAGCTTTTCTATGGTTTTAAAACAAAACTGCCTGTTAAAATGAAAAGTTTTAAATCGAGTAATTGGGTTAGAGCATGTGGGTAAAGAACGTTTACACTGTCTTTTGAAAAAAAAGTAATTACAAAAGACACAATAAAAAAAAGTCGGCCATTAAAATATTTTGATTTGTTAGTTAAATAATTGATTAAAATACTGTAATTAAAATGTCACACATAACAACATTGCATGGAAGTAAATAGGCCTAGTCTATAAATATATCAATCCATCCAAAGATTTTAATGTAATTTAAGGTTAAATCAAACTTTGCTGATTTTTTTTTAAATAAACACAATTAGTTTGCCATGGGGAAAATACTAATTGTTGTAGACTTTTGCTTCTCACAATGCCAGGCTGTGAAATATGCGAGTCGAATAAATATTTTCTAAATTATTAATTAAATAGTCCAAGTATAAAGATGGTTGAAGTTTTTGGCGATAATGTGTTCTTCTCATCCGGTTTTTGGCTCTTTTTCATCGTTGTGGTACAATGTTTAGATATTTTATTCACTTCATTATGCACATAAGAGTAGGCCCCCTACATATAGAATCAGATGACACAAAGATTTATAAATTTTTAATACTTTTAGTAAACATTACATCTGAACAAAACTCGACAACACATCACCCATATCACTTTCTAAATGTAAGTATTAAAGATTATGTGTATCTTTCCCATGATGGTTTGTTTTACAGTGATCTTGCACACTAAAAGAATATGACAGCAACATATGTGTACCTCCCACTTTTAATTACTTAAATTTAATTTGTTCACATGAAAAATTAAGTTAGTATGGGTTGGGGAAAACATCATAATAATGAATATAAGCTAGTTGTCTTATTTCCAGATGTTATCATCAATATTATGTTCCGGAAGATATCTGAGGTGAGTGTAACTTTTTCATATAGACCCTACAGTTAAAAAGTTTTTTTTTTTGTTCTACTCCATTTTAGACCTAGATGTTTATGTGTTTGTAAAATTGTATGGCTGATATTGATATTTTGGTTATTTAAAAAAAATGGCCGAGAATGGGACATAGTGTAAAAGCCTCAAGTTTTTTTTTTGTTTCTAGTATTAATTTTCACAATATTCATTAAAATATAATTTTTTTCATAACTTTTTAAAAAACTGCCTAAACATTCTTGACCCCAACATTTAAAACAAAAGTTATTAGTTACATATGCTAAGTTATATCATATTTAATAAATTTCAAAATAATAGTAACAGTAGGTGATGTCCAAGCTTAACAATAATAAAAAATGGTGTTCAATCAAAACAAAGTTTTGCTCCAAAGGAGATTCTTGAAATGTGTTTTTCACATAAAGTTTAAAGAATTTTAACAAAGTGTTATATAATCTAATTAGTAAGTGTACAAACAAGAATCTATGGTAGATTTATTGTTCGAAATAGTTACACATCACATAGGATTTGCCACAAGCACATTACCAGTGCGAGTTTTATGCTCGCTCTCCACGTTAGGGGCATTCAAAGCATGATCCTCCTGACCGCGTATTTTAATATTAAACTTTTCTTTGTACTCGTTTACTTCTTGTCCTTTTTTAGTAAGCTGCTCATTTAAATTATCGATGAACTTGTTGATCTGTACATTGTTTGTAATTAATGCAGGTAACACATCCTTGACAGTTTTTTCGCAAAGCACCCCACCAACCATTCTAAAACACTTGCGATCACCATCCACATTTTTCAAAGTTTCTATAACCACTTTATGTTCATGGAGTTCTACCTCCATTTCTGAAAGTTTGTTAGCCATGTGCCGCTGCTCAGCTCTTAGTACTTGAAACCCATTGAAGATTTCTTCATTTGATTTAGGTTTAGATTTCTTACCTTCACCTGCCATTTCGTTTTAGTAAAATTAATAAATTGAAATCTACAGGTCTACAACTTTGACGTGATTATTTATTACAATGATTTGATATAATAGAACAATTGATAATCAATATTCTTTTTACACATTCAACTTTATTTGTCTTTCAAGACTTTGTTATAAAAAAAAGTTTATTGTTCCAAAAAAGGTAATATTTCTGAAAACTCGGCCATACAGAACAGAGATAACAAGTACAAAATATAGACGCGTCAAATTCACTACTTAGTTCTCAGCTCGCGCTCGGCTGGACAAACCAGCAAGCTAAATGTCTATAAAATTTAGATTATTAGATAGAAGAACTGTTTAAATATTGGTCCAAAGCTTCTACGTTACTAACAGGCCTGAATATTTTTAAAATAACAGTACAGTGAAAAACCATCGAGTCATTGATTCGCCACTAAGAATATCTCTTATATAGCTAATCGATAGTATTTAGGACATTAGTGTGCCTTCACCTATAGGATCTTACAGGCGATAAAAATGTTTTCCTAATTTTCTTGGATCCCCCCTTACTTGGCTCATTCTAAGAAACGTCCTTTATTTACAATACCATATGAATGTATGTAAAAATAAGTACGATATTTGGAATACTGACAGAGTTGATTTTACAATCGGAAGTTTTACAAACTGTATCTTGAAGATGAATATTACAATGATAATTAACTAATATTTGGTTGTTGATATATGCGATTAAACATCTAGTGAGAGTAAGAAACTTAAAAGATTATGTTTCTATATGAACTTATGGACCACTCCCTAAGGAGCGTCCAACAAATTCCAGGGGCTCCAGTTAATCCCAGGTGGGTCCAAACACCCCAGATCCCCACCTTTCTACACCCTTACTCTGTAGATACCTACTATGAAAATGTTAGAATAGGCTCTATCTAGAATATATATATATAAAACAGACAAAAAATATCTTCCTTTCATGATTTAAATGTCTTGTGTCATACTTGTAAGTTATTAACGAATTTTCTTTGTCTTAGCATCAATAACTACGATTTTAAATATGATTGAAAATAAAAAGGAAAGATTACATTTTGGATTTTGTTACCAAGAAGTAAATCGACCATAATAGGCAGGACAGTAACAAAGTCTGACGAAAATAAGTATGGGAACAAATACAATTTTATGTTTCAAAAGATGCAGTTTAACGCACCTGCTTTTTTGAATGAATCCTTGAGTTAAGGATTTTAAATACCCTATCTATAAAGTCAAATAAGTTAAGCCAGTTTATATGAATACAAGTAATTATTTATAAAAGACATTAATCACTAAGTTTATTTATAAATCATAGAATTCTCCACATGAATTATACACTTCATGCGATACACTAATCATCATTAGTTATAATGCGTTATGCATACACAATGATGGTCAAATCCTGCTTAATTTATATTTATCGTTTATTGTTGCCCCACTAGGAGGTGCTACTTATCTCCTGCAAGCTATTATATTTAATCTAAAATTAAAGACTTTATTTTATGAGTCATAACAGTCTCAATTATCTAGTTCTATATAGCGTCACTAAGATTATTTTTTCCCCCTGTCTTACTACCCGTTTGTGCGTTACGCTTATTGCACTAATTACGCCAGTGGTTTTAGGGATAAGGGAGGTTATATTTATAGGAATTTGCCCGCATTTTCATGGAGGGAGAGTGGAAAACCATTTTGTAAAAATCACCTTTAGTCCACCCGACCGAGATTAGAACCTCGATCTCCCCGTCCTTGGCAGTCTAGTTCACTGGAAGAGTAGCGCATTTGATCACGTGGCCACCGAAGCGGGTCACTAGGATATAGAGCTAGTTCACTAGTAACAACTAGAGCTTTGCTCCGCCTAGTACTGAATTCAACCAATAGGTAGTGCTGTGTATCGTGGAAGGCTTCTAGCAAAGCCGTTAGCAAACTCTATATTTTCTCGAGCCCCAATCACAAAAAATTAAACCGGAAACCAATATAGTCAAATTAAATTTTAATATATTTTTCCGATACAACTTTGAAACATAATTAAAGGAAAAACAATGTGTTACCATTAATAAATAAACATTATTTTTATTACAAACATAGTTTAAACCCTATAGGCTCTGATATTAAAAAAATATATCTTAGTAGTCCAGATGCAACCTGGCAAGACCTATCTATAGTCACCATTTTTATTATAGATAAGAAAAACTTTGTTGTATAAAATTTGTGAATTGCATATTTCAGCTTCATAATGGCAAGTACATCTTTTCATTTTTATATAATTCAAAAATTTTTCAATCATTTTCGCTGACAACTCTAATAGCTATATTTTATGAGACCGTTTCCAATGGGTTCACACCCCTCTGATAAGCTAGCTAATTTTACGTCTGAATTTGTAACTCTAGACTAGCGGCTAGCACTGATATATAACGTTAGTCATATTTGAAATTTTACAAATTAAATGAATTACTGTCCATGCTAACAACTTATGTTTAATACTAAAACTGACAAATAATTGACACATGAGGTCATTGAGCTTATTTCAATTTTATTTGTTTAGTTATGTTTGTGCTCATTAACATAGTCGGCAGGCCTTTAGTAAATAATTTATAGTATTTTATTGATTAACTATGATAACTTGTGGATTAATTATGAAACTATTTACTGAACTTAACACGTTGAACAAGATAGTGACCTAGTTTATTCATAAAGCTTAGGGTATCTTTGCTATGAGTCATTCCTGATGTCAGTTTTAAGTGTAATTTTGCTAAACCAAATTTCTCGAGTTCGATATCTGTGTGTGTCATTTTTCAACGTACATTTGAATTTGATTACAATTCTACTAAATTAGATCCAATGTTATGGACATATAAAGTTGGGGTTTCACGGAATCTGGAGCCCCCTCCCCCTCACCCAGAAATTGATCAGCAATTTTTCTCGCTTTATGAAAAAAAAATATATATCTTTCAAACCACATTACGGTACATATAAATTTAAGCATCCCTCCGTCCAAAGTAGCCTATCAAAAAATGACATTTGTTGATCACACATCTCAACATACTGTCATCAGGGTTGGAAAAGGTTTGTTTATAGTCATTCACCCACTTTTATGGCCACATGGTCCAAGGCGTCACACTCAATTAAACTGGACTGCCAATATCCCTGTCATCGAGCTTTGAATCCCGATAGGATGACAGCATTTTTTTCCATAAATATGTTTCAACTTCCACTCCACACATATGTAGGTGCAATTCTCTCTTTTTTAACCTTTCTCATTCCTACAACATTGGCGTTTGAATTATTAGGCATATATATGCGTGTAACCCAAAGGCTCGTGAGATGTACTAGTTTTTTTAAAATTAGGCCTTCTGTTTATTTTATAGTCTAATAAAATTAACTTATTCTTGCAAAATGGAAACTATAGCTTTGATTTTACTGCCAATTTTGTGAAAATGACCACCTTGAACTATATTTGTAACTTTTGCACCAAGAATATAGGCCATATGGCTGCTCTCTGCCCATCTTCACCCCAAAATTCAAGAACTATTCACAAATAATAGCCATAATTTTAAATATGCTTCCTATATATTTTTTTTAAATTTTGCCTGCTAAGTACAATAAATTTAAATTCAGTTTACAACAGTTGTAGTATTTTAACCCCATTAATTTACACCTAGATAAACTTCATTCACGGTAGGAATTAATTTTTGAAAGGTCTTTTTTCCTACCAATATCCTACTATATAATATATTTCTGGTAGGGGAAAAGGCCTTTCAGAAAACAATTCCTACGCTGAACAGACCTTACATTAATAATTACCAGCATTCAGGGGGAACAAGGGGGGAAGCAGGCTGGTTGACCATATGCTTAGTTTTGCTTACAAAAGGGGTAAGGGGTTAGTCCAAAACTACCAAAATTATGCTAATTTAATACTTTACCCTTAAATACAAATAAAGAATATTCTAAAATGGCCTAACATAGTCTGAGATAACTATAGTTTTGAAAAACGCTGTTAGAAACGGACCTTTATATCTTATTCTTACCGCACTTGCCCTGGAAGCCCATCAGTTAACGTGGCCATTATTGTTCCAGACGGAACAACAGATGGATTGTGCTCTGGACCTGATGCGAAGGCTGCCCCCTCAGCAGATTGAGAAGAATTTGAGTGATCTTATCGACTTGGTCCCGGCGTTGTGCGAGGACTTGCTCTCGTCTGTAGACCAGCCGTTGAAGATTGCACGTGACAAGGAGATGGGGAAAGAGTACCTTCTCTGCGACTACAACAGGGACGGAGACTCGTATAGGTCAGTTTTTTTTTTATGGAATCTACTGTGAACAAAGGCAGTCGAGCTGGAGTCATTTGAGTCAAAGTCTGATTCTTAATCAATTTTGGGTGGAGTCTGAGTCGCTAAAGATATCAAAATAAAAATGTAAAATAACATATAGTAGATCATTTTATTTTTATACATTTTTTATTTCTTAGGGCGCTTTTATTTGCTTTAGACAAAAAAAAACCTGCATTTTATTTCTTCCAAGCCAGTTTTTAATTAATTTAAAATCAAATCCAAATTTTATAATTCTTACTTTGAGGTACACTTGATTGTGCACAGGATCTACTAATTTTTAATCATTAATATTAGCACGGCGTCTTACTACCCATTCAGGAAATGGAGGACCTACAGTTTAACGTGGGATCCGAACCACGGTGGAGGCCAGGCACTCCCCCCATACACGTCTTGTCAGAGGTAAAGGAAGGGTTTGGTTGGCAATCAGATAAATCTGTGGCATGACCGAGAATTGAACCCCGGACCTCAGCACAGATGTCCTACACCTTACCCCTAGACAGTCAGGTCACCAATTTTTAATATTGCGCAACAACTAGAGGACAGACAAATTCACAAACTCTTCAGTTTATGAATAATGGCTATATTTTATTTCACTATTTTACGTATCCACATCTCAAATTTTGATCTTCATTTTATTTACGAATCCTGAATCATATAAAAAAATATGAATATATTAGGAAATAGAAATATAATAGAAATGGTAAATTAATACTTTTTTTCTGTTAAAATGCCATTTACTTAGACATTGATGACACATTACGCTGAGTGTTTTACTTATTTATAACACATTGATAAGAAAATCCAGGTTGGCTTGATTGCTGGAGCGTCTGCCTCGTAAAGCCGGATTACCAGCGTTCAAATACTTGTCTGGGTGTAATATTTATATACAGCACAGTTTGCGCTAGTCCAGAAGACGCGTTATTCCTAACCTCCCCTAGTTTTCTCCCCCACGAACTTCACTCTTGGTCACAGTGATATTCTTTTTTTAATCTTCACCGCAACAACCTTGAGTTAATGTTTTGCCTTGTTAGTGTGCTCGTGTGTTTACGTGCATATTCTGTGCAATGTTATCGAACAAGAGAAAACATAACACGTTTGCGCCTTAAACAGAAATTTGTTATTTTTAGACATAATATTCGAAAGATGAGACATTAATATGATAACAAGTGCTACCATTTTTAATACAGAGAAAAATGCCTCAAATATATGTAAAAAGTATTTCAAAGCCAAACTTATAAATTGTAACCTATAAAGAAAAGAATCCATTTAGAAATAATAATTTTTTAAATTTATTTTTGGTAATGTTACAGACTTCTTTTTATCATTTCTTGCTGATTTGAACTTTACATTATTTTTTTTAAAAGCTTGCTCAAACTGTCACAATCCAAATGTTTAAGGTCCCCGTGGAGTAACACATACGATCCACCTCTAGAAGATGGTTCGATGCCCTCGGAGCGTCTGAGGAGGCTAGAAATAGACGCCAACCTTGCATTTGACCAATACAGGGAAATGTACTTTGAAGGAGGGGTGTCGTCGGTGTATCTGTGGGATCTTGACCATGGATTTGCAGGTGGGATACTCTAGACCGACACTAAAATTATACAAATAAATATAACATTTATTTTACGTATTTTAAGAGTTTAATTTTATCAGAAATTTTTCATTAGAAACTATACTCATCATCAACCGTTTCATGTCTGTGGTCCGGTAAGCTTAGTAAAAAGCTTCCATCTTACGCTTTCCTTACGCCATTCTTCATCCTTTATTTCCGTCTATTCTTCTTCATTCACTCGCAAACTTGCTGGGTCTCCCTTGCAATCCATATCCTACATATTTCATCTCCATCGTTCTTCTTGGCATCCTTTCCTTTTCCATCCTCATTACATGACCATACCTTCTAACCCTTACTTCCTCTATTATCTCATGTACTCCTTGTACCCCACCTCTTTCCTTTATAACTTAATTCCTAATCCTGTTTCTCCTCGTGACAGCTAACATGCTCCTCACAACCCTTATTCCCATGGCCTCCACTTTCTTAGTCTCTCTTACAATCAAGGTCTATAAACTGCTTCTGAGCAATATTCTTCTAAAGAGAGGGATGAAAGAAATATGCTTAAAAATTTAGCCTGTCATGTTCTGTTCCTCTATACAGTGTGTTTGTGTGTTTGTGCTCGTGCTAGGTGTGATCCTAATCAAGAAGGCAGGCGACGGTTCCAAGAAGATCAAAGGTTGCTGGGACTCTATCCACGTGGTGGAGGTACAGGAGAAGACAAGCGGGCGCAGCGCCCATTACAAGCTAACCTCCACCGCCATGCTGTGGCTGCAGACCAACAAAGTCGGCTCGGGTACAATGAACCTAGGCGGCAGCCTCACTAGACAGGTGGGGCAGGCTTGGACTAACTTTTATCTCTGCGCCTAGGTTGAAAGAAGGGTGTACTCCCCCAATACCGGAATTTTGTTTTTGATACGAGAATACACTTGAATTTTGATGCAGATACTGGAAAAATTTAAAGTCTCTTTTTGAGGTGGGTTGAATCCGCCGTTTTATGAATCTGATTCTTTATTTTATCTCCGAATCCGAATCTTGGAGAAAACTATGAACATAAGAGGCCATAATAAGAAGATAGCTGAATAATAGAAAGTAGAAATATACTGGGAAAAAGGTACAGGAAAAGTGGATAGAAATATATAAAAGTAACGTACACAATTTAGCTTTTTCATTGAAAAGAAGAACGCAGTCCACACATTGGACACATGGCAGAAATGTTAAGCGTGAACTTGTGATATTTTTTTTGTAAAAGCTATATTGTGTTTGTCCCTTTTACATGTCGCTATCCACCTTTCTTATACCTTATTCCAAATATAATAAAATTATACCATAAAGGGAAAAGAAGTTTTCCTTAAAGAGATGTATTATATAGAAAGAAATTTAATGTAAACTTCTTTGCTAAAATGCATTCATTATGACATTCATACATTCAGTTAAATGTTCAATCACTGTTCTGGGGTCTGGCTGTTATGTTTATCTTATAATTATGTTGGGACTCGACCACCAATAACAGTAGCCTATTAAAGCTCTAAAAAAAAAATAACTCCATGGCTTGAGCCCGCAAATTGGCTATATCGGCCAAGCGACCCCCACTTTTAGTGATGATAATGTTAACATTTGCATATAGAAGGTGTCCTGTGGTCAGCACAACAAACCCTCCAGTCATTAATCTTAGTTTTCTAGACCAGAGCAGCTACCTACTTATACGTCCTCGTGAGACTGAGTTTGACCCCGTTACAGACCCATTGCTTCATGGAAAAATTCTGCAAGGGGCAGGGATCGAACGTGAGACCTCTGGATCTGTGACCAAGAACTCTGACCACTAGACTAGAGGCGGTCAAAGCTATAAATACAATTCAAAATTTTGAAGGAAAAAAAACTATATATTTTTTAATACTTTTTGAATCCCGAATTTGTTATTTTCCTGGATCTTGAATACCCTAAATTGATTTGAGCGTCTCATTCACACTTTTCATCCGTCGGTTTTTTTGGATACGAACCTGTCTGTTCTCTTTGATAGACGGAGAGTGACGCGAGCGTCAGCGACGCCTCGCCGCACATCGCCAACATCGGTCGCCTTGTGGAGGACATGGAGAACATGATCCGCAACACGCTAAATGAGATCTACTTCGGTAAGACCAAGGACATCGTGAACGGTCTGCGGTCAGTGCAGCCCCTGTCGGACCAGAGGCAGCAGGCAGCGCTGAGGCAGGACCTGGCGGCTGCCCTGCAAAGGAGGCAGGCCAAGGGGGACTCCAACTGAGGGGAGGCTGAGCCCGAGGACACGTCCTGGGAGACATGATTTCAACCCCCTCTACCTAAATCCTCCTCACTTGCGAGGACGGATGGGTAAGGTTAGACACTTGCCCCCGAACTCTTGCTGTACCTGAACACTCATGGTTGAAGTAAATTCCAATTCCCACCCCCTCATATTTTTTTTTAAATATGAAAAGAAACTGAATAAATACAAACATACCCGATCAGGCTGTTCCCTTACAGGGTAGGCAAGAAACTTCTGTGCATACAACTCAAAAAACAACTCTGTATTTAATCCATCTTCACTAACTTTCTCCACACTTCCCTATCCTTGTATACTTCCTTCGCTTCAACAACATCACATAGTCACAAACACTTCAAAATTTGAATGCCACACAACATATTTCTAAGGAGGTAGTAGACAAACACAAAGATTCTAACTTGATTATAAATAGTGAATAAATTGTAAACAACTCATTATAAAGAACTATAATATCCTTAATCACTTAACTAAAGTCTTAAGCATTCCCTTTAAATAAAAGATGCATTTTGTTATTTTTAACCATCCAAACCACCCTCTTGTTCCCTTATCGTTAACTTAGTAGGACCTCTTAGTATAAATGGTTAATTATTTGAATCTATTTTGTATTCAAATATTAAAATAATGGTCTACAAATTTTTACTAAAGGTTAAATCAGATTCAGTAGCAGCAAGAGTTTGGTACAGTGGTAAAAAAATAAAATGAGCATTTAAACAGTTTATTTGTGTCTGTCTGGCCCTAACATTCTCAAGCAAGATAAATCTTTTTTCTCACTAACGAATGTTCTGATGAAGTATTGATTTCTAAGAGGCAAATCTTGAAAGAATAAAATAGCTATAAAATAAATGGCATGAATCATGCATTCCATCAGTTTACAAAATGGGATGACCGCAAGTTTCACACAAAAAAACTAAGAAAAAAGTGGACTGCTTTCATTAAAAATGTGTTAGTTTGTGTACACTAATCTGTTAATGTTATCAGCTGTTAATTTGAGCAAGCCATTGATTGTGTGGCCTGTTTTCAAGCAGATGTTATTCATTATTTGCAGTTTGTTATAATTAATATGTAGTTTAAACTTTAAAAACATGTTTGTTGACTCTGAAGCGTAGGCACTTGAAAGTCGTGATTAATATGTATGATTTTTTTTAAACTCTGAACATTGTATTTACTATAAATTATAAGTCAAATAAAGTATTATACAAGTTTAGTACTATGCTCATTTTAGTTCTAGCCGAAATAACCGAGTGAAAACTAACACTTTTTAAATAGTTATGAAAACATTTGTCTTAGGGCCGGTCTTATGACTATCGGATAAATACTGCCATTGGGAGGTTAAAGTTAGCGACCAGATAAAGTTTATTAACCACTTTAACATTTTACGTGTATTATAAACTGAATTTATCTGTAGGATAAATATATTTATATGCAGAAAACGCAAGGTTGGTATTGTTTTTACTGGTGCGCGCATGCATATAAACCTTGTAACTGCTACAACCTGGCCAATGGCTTTGACGCTCAACATTTGTTAAATAATGGCGGCTAAACAAGTGCATGGAAACAGATGGCGTCACGTGGGTGGAAAAGCTAGGTTGTCTTGCAAATCCTAATTTCGAAGTTTGCCAAAATGATAGCAATAGTTTGGTACAACGTTTACAAAATTTCATTTATTTTATTCACATTTAATTAAATTGTTCTTATACAACTATAATTCTACAAATAGCTTGTTAGTTTTTATAGAAGTGCGAATGAAATGTTCTAACTTAATATATAGTTAGAGCCCGGGCATGTGCCTACTAAACACGTGAACCAAGATTTTAACCTAAAAACAGATTCTGATAGGCAAAACCTCATGAAAAACAACGTGTCACCATGTCAACGCCAATTTTAACTTTCAGATAAAAGCTATCGGGTACTTCCCCAATAAAAATGTGACAGATAAATACATTTTATCTGGCAGTCATAAGTCGCAGTTTTAACTTACCAACAAGATAGAAATAGTTATCGGCCAAATTAATATATATCCAGGAATCATAAGACTGTCCCTAAAATAGTTTTGAAGGTAAGGAAGCTTTAAATAATCGAATGTCCATTTTGATTCCGTTTTTCTCTATTTTCTAAACCTTATGAATTAAATTTAATCAACATAAGTGAAGTTGAATCACAGGTTTAGGTTTTGTTGTTTTCCAGGTGTACACTTTTTTGTTTATGGTATTGGCATGATTTGATTTTGATGTCCTGTTAAAAACATGTGCTGTATATATTGTTATGGTGCAATCATTATTTTCATTTGTGTACAATAATTTTGTAAAAAAAAGAAAAATAGCACTAATGATTTAAAATATAAGGCATCACTTATATGTAAATATAAAGAAGGTGCAGCTAAAGGAGATCGAAACACATAAAAATAACATACACAATATAGTTTTCTTAATGAAAAGAAAAGATCTTACACTTATATTGCTGCCACTGGACAAAAGTAGCTCAAAAAGTTAAATGAGTTTTTCCATGAAGATATATACAAACGGTAGATTCACGACTATCTGGCCTAATGTGGTGGTCGACCGGTCTGTATAGCAAAAAAAAAAAAAAAAAAAAAAAAAAAAAAAAAAAAAAAAAAAAAAAAAAAAAAAAAAAAAAAAAAAAAAAAAAAAAAAAAAAAAAAAAAAAAAAAAAAAAAAAAAAAAAAAAAAAAAAAAAAAAAAAAAAAAAAAAAAAAAAAAAAAAAAAAAAAAAAAAAAAAAAAAAAAAAAAAAAAAAAAAAAAAAAAAAAAAAAAAAAAAAAAAAAAAAAAAAAAAAAAAAAAAAAAAAAAAAAAAAAAAAAAAAAAAAAAAAAAAAAAAAAAAAAAAAAAAAAAAAAAAAAAAAAAAAAAAAAAAAAAAAAAAAAAAAAAAAAAAAAAAAAAAAAAAAAAAAAAAAAAAAAAAAAAAAAAAAAAAAAAAAAAAAAAAAAATTGAATCATTTTCTGTGCAGTCAACACTTACAATGTGTGATGTTATCAATAATAGATAAAAATTTCACAACTGATCATAAAACACAACAAGAAGTGACAAATAAAAACTGAACAGCTTACAAACAACTCGATCGCTTTAGATATCTTTTGCTATATAGTCATACCTTTCATGTACAGACAAACAGCATCCTGTAGGGATTTGTGGGAAATGGCGCATCTTTTTAAGGCTATTAACGATTAAAAAGTACTTTACTGTATTAAAATCATGAATATAATTCCGTACGTTAATTACATTGAAGCCCTGGTCAGATAGTTGCGAGCATAATTTTGGATTCACATCAAATGACCCATTATTTGTGTTTTACCCTTCATGTTATTCTTTATTTTTGTGTATTCCTATCTAAGAACCCTGTCATCCTTTACCAATTGCCTTTGTCTCCCGCTTGTGTTTTTTTTAGATTTCCTCTTTTAGAAATTTGTTTTGCGCTAGGGGTGTGTGAAGTCCACTTTTTTTCATTTTGAAGAGAACTCGAATTGAATATATGGAATATTTCCGAAGGTTGAATATTTGTTCTCTGCTTGGCAAAAAAAAAATATATATTTTGATTATTTATATCACTTAATCCACTAAAATTACTTGAAAAAGGTTTTATTGCTCAATTGTTTCTAATATTTTGTTTTAATCTGATAAATAACGTTACTATCATCAACTTACAATTCAATTACTTAAGATTTTTTCCCAAATAAATATTGACTTTTACTACACATAACAAATTACAGGAGGAAGATGGAGGCAGTTTACTAAACTGTTATTGTCGAAGCCAGATTATTTAAAGTGAAGTTGAAGTCAAGTTGGACGTTTCAAAGCACGTTTCACACTCCCTCCTGATGAGTCCGATAGAATGAAACTTGGGTCGATCGATTTTCTTTAAGAAGCAGCCATCACCCCTCTGTCCATTGGTAGCAGTGTAAAGTGTGTTCTCACTGTAGAAACCATATTGTGTTTGTTCCCTTTTATATGTTTTTATCCCTCTTTCCTATCCTCCCTCCCATATATCAAAAAACATAACCTCAAACTGTGAAAAGAGGTTTTCCTTAAATGTAAATATATTACCATAAAACGGTGATTTCTTTGTCTCTTTTTGACATTTCAAACATACAAGGATTTTACATTATGTTCAATAGTCGTAATTTAAAAGTTTTCAATAAATTGAGCTGTTTTTGAAGATTCTTCAAGGATTGTTAAGTGCTAATATTATTTTTTATATGTAGCATAGTATCTATATACTTTTACATGTAAATATTATATATGTAAAAAAATGGTTGATTTGTGTGAAAATATTTAATATACTTAAATAATATAAATAAATCAAGAATGTAAATATATTTAGCTTCAAATTTGCAAGACATTGATTAGTTTTTATCCCAAGAAGTGAAAGTCTAAAAGTGGGGTGACTTAAAAGTATTTTGTGAAAGCAATTAACTATAAGAAGATTTTGTATAATTTTCTTGTTTTATATACGAGATGAAATATCATAACAGCGCTTTGTCAATAGTCAAATAAGATTATCTCAACATTCTTATGTGATGGAGACATTGTGGCTGGCTGAGAACCTCTCTCTGACCGCTATTTACACATCTCACTTATCCGAACAGGGCTTTGGGACGTCTGTGGCCCCCATCAGGCTCGTCATAGAAGGACTGCTCTCGTGCTTTTATACTCTTCATCGCGACTGTAAAAAAGAGTAGGATTGGTTAGTTCGGGAGTACAGCTGACTGAGAATGTATACTAATATTGCACTTCTGGGCTACATCAATCTTAGCTCAGTAATGTAACGTTGCCCAGGGGATGCCCCAATGTACGAGTTGTACGTCCTTTCCGTGTCCTGATGAGATGAGGTGATGGTGAGTATGAGGGTGTGGAACCAGTGGAAACTCTTAAACCTAACTTAAGGCCTAATTAACCAAATCCTGGTGAACGTTGGGGTTTTTCTCCTTTCGGGCTAGGTACCAGCCGGGAATTGAACCCGAGATCCCTACGCTCATACCCAGGTGCACTGACCCACTACACCATGGGGGCCAGTCGCTGTGAAAATGGCTCATGAAACAAATTAAGTTACACGCAAGAGTTAAAAAAAACATTACAAATATGTATTCTTCTGTCGGATTCCCGTTATCTTTCTACCTGGCTTGGACACAGGGTCGACAACAACCAGGGCTGCTATAAGATCATCTTTGTTTGCATCTCCTTATCTCGTCGATGATGGTCTTGTACACCAGTTGGGTTCCTCTGGCCTTGGTGAAGCAGATTCAATCGAGGATCGGGAATAGTTTGGGAGTTTCGTTGGGATACCTATGTTTGCATTGACGATAGGTCCTCGGCTGGTGCATTTGATCCTAATTAATCTTTTCCCTAATTATTCAGATTATGTCGCTAACACTTGTGTTAAACATATACAGGGTGGCCCACAGAAAAGTAGCCCGCCTCACTCTGAATTAGAGGAGGTAAATCTCCTTCAACCCATGTTGTGAGATGAATGACATGATGATCGGCAGATGGGGTGGGAGGGGATTGACCTCCTCCAATTCATAGTGAGGCGTCTGCTAGATATAGGAGGTGGGCCACCCTACATAATTTAATGGAATCCATTTTATTCCCTTTCTTCAACCATCACTTATTTTAAGGAACAGTTCCTTATCTCGATTGACCCAGATATAAAAGTCGACAAAGCAAATATTAATAATTATTTAATAACAATCATAATTGAATATTTAAGCAAATTGATAAAAATTAAATGATATTTTTATTTTCTTATAAAGTAACTTTTTCAAAAATAAATAATTGTATTCACATAACTATCAATTCTATCCTGAGAATATTTCTTTCCTTATTTAAATCAACAACATTGATCTTTTAACAAATAATTTGAGTTGAATCCGAATCTTAATTTTTTTTTTTTATCTCATATCTTTAAAAAATAGACAGTTTCAATGAAAATATTTAAAATTTAATTCAAAAGAAATAAGTTGATTGAGGCTTGGAACGCCACTGACAAATGCTATTTTGTTTGTCATGTCTATTGCATCAAAAACTACATCAAAAACACTTTTGAGTAAATTAATTTTAGTTATACAATTTTGTCCTTTTTTTGAGATTTTCTTCTTGACAGCTAACATGCTCCTCACAACCTTCATTCCCTTGTCCTCCACTTTTCTAGTCTCTCTTACATTCAATGTCCGTGTTTCTGCTGAATGTATGACAATGGCTACATAGTACACCCTGTATAACACTTGAATACAATTCAAGGGCTCTTCTCTTCTCCATAGCAGGTCTCTTACGAACCTAGAGAACAACCTCCTTTGCTGTGCTCTTCTTACTAAAGTCCGTTCACCGTAGGAATTGTTGTCTGAAAGGCCTTTTTCTCTACCAGAAATCTATTATATAGTAGGATATTGGTAGGAAAAAAGACCTTTCAGAGAGTAATTCCTACCGTGAATGGAGTATATATCCACTATATTCACACCTTTTGCCTGGACATTCTATTAAAGCATAGTAATAATTACAAGTTATATTCTATTGTTTCATAGTAACATATTATAATCTATTCTCCGTATATAATTAAGAGTTTCTCAATGAATACAACTTTATTCTGTTATTTTAATGTTTCATACATAAAAATTGATCTGATTTTAGATGTATGTGTTAACATATTTAAAAAAAAAAATTGTGTCTATAAATCAATGGAAACTTGTAGTTAGAAAACTTATCAAATCACATATCGTTGGATTTTAGAATTACTTTTCGTATCATCTAAATGTCAATATCTAATAGGTTTTACCATAGTATTAAACACTCCACACACACACACAAATTGGGTTCCAAAAAGACATGTACACAAACATTTTGGTATCAATGTCTATTAATAGATATTGAATATGATAAATGGTCCTAAATAATAATAAAGCTCCTCCGCAAAATGGTGTGAGTTTGTTTCCCACCCAGGACTTGAAGTGTCATTCAGAAATGTTCAATATCTCCACACTTATGTGTGATAAAAGTCGAATTTGAACCCTCCAAAAAGGGTATGAATTTCAAAATAGTACAATTTATGCAAAACATTTTCTGCAGCAACACTTCTAAAAATGTTTGCAGAGCCCAAAAAAAGGTTTTGTTTTTGTGAGGTGTTGCTAATCGATTATTACCGTGTTGGGATTTGAAAGCTTTTTTTTTAGTGTACATTTATTGGTCCATTTAAATTTTTATCATAAATGATTTGGAAAAATAAACATTACCATTACTTTCTTTTAACTTAACACTTGTTTTTATTTTTCCAAAGCAAGTTTTTAGTGACAATCGTGACATTGTTTAATATTTTTTGCAAATTTGTTAAAGATCTCTCTTGATAGAAGATGGTTGGAATCATATGACTACTTTTGGGTTCAATCGGTTGCAATATTTTGTTTTGTTTGGAGAGTATAGATTAAATTTATCCCCACCAAGGTTCTCTCTTAGAAGCCCCAGGTCTCCGAGTAGCACACTTTGAGAAACACTGATCTACACTATTAAAAGTTACTAAAACAATTCTCATATATTCATGTGGCAAGTCACTGGATCTGCATCTGTCACTTTTGACAGGAAGAGTCTTTTAGTGAATAGCATTTATTATTTCCAGCCAAAATTGATAACTTATATAATTATTGTTATTTTATAAGTATTGATAATTTCACTCAAAAGTGACAGCTGTATAACACATGACGTGACGTATGAACATATGAAAGTAGATCTAATAGGTTAACAACTTTTCTAAGTATTGAATATGGCCTTTTAAAATTCTTCTATATATTTCAATGGATCACAATATTAATTATTAAATATTTGTTATTTCATTCGCTTTTATTACAGAGTTATTTAACTGCATAATATATTAAATATAGATGACAAGGGCAAAAAAAAAAAAGGAAATTAACCCGCAATAGCATGGGGTGAATAGAGGAAAACTCATGGTTTAGTTCTCCCTTAGATATAAACTATAATATCCCGAGTATAATGCAAGCCTGACACCTTAAATTTCATAACCACCAGGGTTAGTTCTTTAAATGTTTTGATTACATTTGAATCTTTTAGGATCATGGTGGTATTGCCAAGTATTGTTTTGTTTAAGAGCTTTAAATTTATTGTGGTCTCGCTAGTAAATTTGTTGTCAATAAAATGGCTGTCCTCAATCCAGAGCTAATTAAATATTAAATATTTTTCTGGTTAAAGCTTGTGAATATTTATTGTAAATATGTTCTAATTAGATTAATGCAGCTATGCATAACTGTAATGTAAAGTGGTTTCCAGCTTGTTTTGTATAATATAGACTAAATATATACAGTCTGCAAATTATTTTGTCAGGAAGTTAGTAATATACTTATTTCAAAATAATCATTTATGATGGTCTGTACTGTATTGATTGGAAAGGGGGGGGGNNNGCGGGAGGAGAGCGGGGTTGTAATATTTAACCAACCAAAACTATCTTGTAAATATTAGATCACAATTTTGGAAGTGCTATTATATTTTTTTATTTGCTTTAATGTGGAAAAAATAATAATTGTGTGAACACTTTTTCTTACAACACCTAACAGCGCATGTTTTTAAAATAGCTTGATATATATATTTCTTACACTTTTAATATTTCTTTACTAAAAAACCCCTCAATTTATTGCTTTCTACATTTTATTTTGGCATTTATTTTGTAAAAAAAAATTAAGAAAAATAAATAATGATTATGCCTTCTTAGCAAACAAACAAAACTATTATATAGGTTATAGTTATAGATATGAAAGACTTGGTTTCCAACCTTATTTTTTCTCTTTATTTCCTCAGATCAAACCAATTACTTCGAGTTTAAATCAATTAAAAAACTTTCGAATACCAATTGAATTTAAAAAAATTACTAATGTGATTAAACTTATTGTATCACTTTTAAAGTAAAGATTTTGATTAAATCGTTGTGTCTACTATGTCCTGGTGTGGCATGGTCTAAGGCAATAGACTATAGACTGCCAAAAATGGAAAGATCAGGGTTCAATTCCCATAGGGTGTACTGAGGGTGGTTTTCCCCTAAATGGTGTCCCACTTTTCCTTCATGTAAACGGTGGTACACTTCCTCTAAATTTAACCTTCCTTATCCCTAACACATTAGTGTAATTGTTCATAGACATATAACTCAAACGTATATTAAGACACAGTATTAAAAAAACTTTAAATACATCTTTTTTTAAATGCCAGCCTATTAAATTACTATTATGTTTGATTACAAACTTTGAAACACTTAGACTTGCGAGATGTTCTAATTTTCATGGTGGTTCATAATTTGTTTCAGTTTAAAAATATATGTTTTCTGTCAATATGTTTTTATAAATGGGCCTACCCATTTATGTACATCCTTGAACTGTATAAATAATCACAACTTTGCAAATAGAATGCGTTGATAAATAATGATAAAATATTTTGAATGTATTTTCAATAAAAGTTTAATTTACTTCATATATTTGTATTATCCCCATTTTCTTTCCGTTAGATATGTAATTGATTATGTATAGTTTAAGTAAATTATAGAGGTATTAATATGGTATTCAAAATCAATAAGAACCCAACCTTGGACCTTTGGTTCAGCGTACCACTAATTTTACCTAAGTTTCTCCCACGATTGTCACATTTTTTAAATTAGGTGAATTAAAAATTTTCCCTACGTTTATGCTGAAAGGTAGCAAGCTTTTATTGTTTAGTTTATCCATGGTGCAGATCATAGTGTTTTTTATTTATTTTTATTCTAGATTGTTCCTTCTCCCATCTTCCCTTGATCCAATGAGGCAGTTTGTAAACAGTAGGCTGGGGCGGCAAGCGTAAATCTTTTCTTTGGGAGTCGTTTTTGATATTTGCATGGGTTTTTATTATTAGTGTTGAGAGACCTGCCTCGGTGGCCGCATGGTCTAAGGTGTCACTCTTGTGTTAGACTAAACTACCGATGATGGGGAGATTGAGTTTCGAATCCCAGTCGGCTGTACTGAGGGTGATTTTACCCCCAAAAAAAAAAATCCTCTCTCCCTCCACGCAAATGCGAGTAAACTCCTTCTAAAATGCAGCTTTCCTCATCTCTAACTAGTAAGCGTAATTTGTACATAAATGTATAACCTGAAAAGGTAGTAAGGCGCAGTGCTAAAAAAAAGTATTGAGATAATTTAATTGCAAGTGGTCGTGTTTTGTTTGGGGGCCTTGATTTGAGCGTTTTGTGTGTGTATTAGTTTGAGCTGCTGAACAATGTTCAATAGTGTTACTTTTAGAAGTGTAGCGCAGCGCAGTGTTGTCGAACCTGATGTGATAGTTGATCCTCCAAGTGAGGTGACAGGATCAGGTGATATATTTCAAGGGCAGTGGTCTGTGGTAAGCTGTCTTGGATTCTCCCTAACCTGTTTATTAATATAGTCGATGTTATTTATGCTGAGGTGCGAGTAGCAATTACCAACACTAGTCACAAGAATGCACTCAACACCAAGGCTATTATTATTAGCACCGCGTCTTACTACCCGTTCGGGTTGTACGCACTTACGCTAATGTGTAATGGTAGGGTGGTTGTGAAATGAAATGGAGGACCTACAGTTTAGCGTGGGATCCGAACCACGGTGGAGGCCTGGTATTCCACACATTCACAAGTTGTGATTAATCCACGTCTTGTCAGAAGCGAAGGAAGGGTTTGGTAATCAAATCTGTGCCGGGACAGGATTGAACCCCGTACCCCTAGCACAGAAGTCCGACACCTTAACTCCTAGAACACCAGGTCACCTACCAAGACTAATAACAATGTATTTATTATGGGAGAGGGGAGCGTAGATGGGAATAAATGCACGCTCAAGGGGAGGGGATGAAGTTAATCACACTTGAAACCCCCCCTTTGACCCATACACCTGGCCGAGATTTTAAACCCTGACGACTTTAATTTTGCCAATAATTAGGTATGTTGTGAACTTTACTTTTGAAACAAATTGAACATCTATGAGAAGAAACTATTAGCTGTGTTTACGGTCTAGTCTCGGGAGTCAATCTCGGTGTTCACATATCTAGCAGTTCGTGTTGACTGGAGGATTGTTTGTCTTCCAAGATCTCGACTATAAATATGGCCCAAAATTAACTCTAGAACAACCCATTCCAATGCCCATATGGACTAAGGTGTTATCACAATATACTAATTTGCTGATGATAAGGAGATCGGGGTTCGATCCCAGTCAGGTGTATTTAATGTTGATTTTTCAAGATGTGATTTCCACTCTCCCGCCACATTAATGTGGGTACACATTCTTTAAATTCAACATTTCTCATCCATAACACATTATAGTAATCAGTAGATGTGCGTATAGCCCGAATGGGTAGTAAGATGTGTACTAAAAAAAACTAGAACAGACCCACAACACCTGGCTGTCACTTAAACACTTTAAAACAGGAATGTATTGGTCGCGCCAGGAATAGAACCTTGGAAGGATTGTCAAAAGACTAGAGTTGTGTGAAGGTCTAGGTTCAAACGTCATGATAGCTCAAAAATAAATTCTGACAAGAGGAACTGCTGTGTTAAATTAATGCTTCAATAAAGGCAGCATAGAGATATAGTCGGGTTCCTAAAAGTTTATGGCGAAAATTTCAAACTACAAAGAACTTTTAAAAATATGTGCAACTTTGGAATCGACAAATTAAATTTCCATAAGTTAAATTTATGTTTGCTATACGGTATTAAATTTTTAAGTGATACTTGCAAGTTTTATTTCGTTTAATTTTACACGAAAGATAATTTTACTTTGCCCATACATCAGACTAGATTAAGAGAATTGACACAAGTTGAACAATTAGGTATTTGTTTTATTTTAGGAAAGGAAAAAATTTAAGGGATTATTTAATTTGTTTGTTTGCAAGATGAATGTATTGAAACTCATTTGATACATCTGTATTTAATTTGCAAATATTTAAAGTTACTCTTATTCCTATCCATTTCACTTCACCCCTCCACAACCCTTGCTCTAGTGTACAACCCCAGCAAGAGACGTGGAAAACTCATGAGTGTTTCTTGATGTGATGGCGAGAGCTTATGACGCGAATCTAGTGAAAGATTGTGGGAATCGGCGTCACCTCTTGGGTGAAAATAATTGTGTAAGCTTGTATCCGCATCACTTTGGATGAGAGGCGGATGTGTTAAGTGCGTGTTCCAAGAAACTAATCATGCTATAAGAAATGGAGGCACTCACGTGTTAGAGGAGGACACCGGGGGTTCCGGAACCACCTAAAAAGGAAGCGTTGGGACATCAATTCTGCTACTGGTGGTAACTACAGCTCTATATTAGTGAACACCGCGTGTTCTTAACTTTGACCCACTACAGAGTGTGGTGCCGTTAAAGGTGGTGATTACTATTTTAATCTTCCCTTCCAAATACTAAGATTATAATAGAACCAAATATAATTTGTTGAAGCCAAAGTGGGATCCTTTTGAGGCAGCCATGAGAGGGAGTGAAAGGTACCCTATTGCCGCAGAGGTAGAGCGTGTGATAGTGAGTATCAGTTACCTCCTCCCCCTTTTATTTTTCCGGTTGTCCCCAGTGCACTGCAATGGTAGGGCAAGTGATAGTGAAGGTGCAGGCTACCTTCCTTCCCCTTCTTTTCTTGACGGCCCAGTACAATTTGCAGTTCACCCAACTAGAGATCCTGGCAAACCCACTCAACCCCACCAACTGACCAGTACCAAGCATAGTCCCGACGAGAGTAGTCTCTCGCCACAAGAGAAATAGCTTAAGACAAAAGAAAGGTGATGAGCTTCAACCAAGATCAGCCTAGTGTCTTTCAGCATAATAACGTTTAGGTGTAGGAAGATTATTAATAGAGAAATATTCAAAACCACTTTCCCTTGTTACCTGCTAGGGACATACGGGAGTCGGGACAAACACTGGGTTTGATCTCGTTCTTTTGGTGCCAGCATGTTACTGAAGCGATTATTATTTAGAAAACATTAATATATTTATTATTTTATCTATTAAGTCATAGGTATTGTATATATTTATTATATTCAGACATTTTAGCAACACATGTATCACAATATATAGTACATCTGACATATTATAAATTTGCTTAGCTTAAATAGTAAAGTAGGTCCAAATGTTTCATAGACTTTTATGTATTAAAGAGAGAAATAAATGCCTTATAGTTTCTTCCTTTCTCACGAATCGGTGTGTTGAACACAGGTCAAACATTTCAACGCAAGAACTCACTGGCTAGTGGCTACGATAACCTATTAAACAACCATTTCAATTTTAATTTAGCAGCAGTGGCTTATTTAAAAGTTCAAACCATCGCACCCTGGCAACAATTTCAAATTGATGCTTAGTCTATGATTAACAAGTCTATTGCAAGAGTCATAGTCACAGATCAACCAAACAAATCCCTAAAGAAATTGCATTTATCTAATTTATCTACGACATGGCACGAGGTGCTCCTTGTCACACAAAATTGTGATTGTGCGGTGATTAAAATTAAGAAATATTATTTTTACTTAAATTAATGGTATACTTGAGACATAATTTTGTATGTATATGACTTTTTAGAATCATGCGATTCACTTTTGTCAGGAAGGACGTGTCGTTGTAAGTTGGTGTTATGTAGCAATTAGGAATTGAAGAGTAAAAATTAACCTAATTTTAAAAATGAGACAAACAGTTGAAATCAAAGGATTTAGCCATCCTAAAAGTGAAAATGTCGATTTTGAAATTGAACCAAGTTCTAGCAAGAAGAAAGGCAAAAAAACAGGTGCATTTGAATCGATGGGACTTAGTTTCCCTGTTATTAAAGGAATAAAGAAGAGAGGATACAAACTTCCAACACCTATTCAAAGAAAGGTATGGTAAGACAATTTTTTTTTAGCGTGCTTGATATATTTATGAATTTTGTTACAATACGCTTATAGAGAATGCTATAAACATATTTTAATTGTGACTTAACACAACAAAATTATTCAAAATCACTTCTAAAAGAATCAGTAGGGCCTACGGGACATACCACCATAAGAGTCTATTGTATTTTTGGTGATTAGTTAAAAAAAATTGTGCACTAAGATACAGGATGCATCCTAATTCTCTACTAATGCGCTGTCGCCTTGATATGTGTCCTTGCAAGTTTCATCGGTAGCGTAATCACATGGCAAAGTGTGTGGTTCCGTCCAAATTGTCACCAAGGCTGTATTTGAATAGTTTGCTTGTGCGGCGTCGCCTTGACTCGTGCCCTTGATAGCTTTATTAGCAATCATATGACCCAGTGTAGATCTGTCCGAATAGTCGCGAACGATACCTATGCAGTCTTCTCGAGGTTTGGGTAACCATGGATATAAAGGCTACCAGCTGTGTCGTGTTCTCGCAGTGTCGGTTGCGGTATTTGACTGGCAATTATTTCAGTATTATCGTTTTGTCTGCTAGAGCACTGACTTCCGTTTTCCGCCCTTTTAAATACGGTTGTTGCCTTTGAATAGTTTGATGCAGTCTTCCCTATGAACAGAACGAGAAGTGTAAAATCATCAAGACTGCATCAAGTTTAAAACTCCAGGGTCCGACTAGGGAGCCTTGGACTATTCGGATACAGCCTTAGTTTGCTGATGCACCCTTCACATGCACTTGAGTCCATGGAATGTCCAAGCAATACGTTATCGAGACATCCTTGGTGCAGTGTTTTGACTGGCAACTGTCTGATTATTCTCTTTTCGTCTGCTAGAACTCGGAACCTTATATTGCCTGCCATTTTAAATTTAAGGTTCGCTAAAGTAGACATGTTTTACAATATTAAGAAGTTGGCTATTTTGTAAAGTTGATTGATCAAGCTATGTCTAAGTACCATTTATTATCACAAAAAGTAGGCTAGCATTTTATTTTTGTTGGCATGCTTTAATTTTCTTAAAACAACTCGAAAATTGTCAACGCAAACAATAAAACTGTGCTGATATTAAACACTGCAGGTTATTTATTTTTATTAGGGGTGATATATGGCGTTTGACATAGTTTCTAAGATCATTGGTAGGGGGTAGCACTGCGGTCACAAGGATTAAGCAAGGCTCATCACCATTTGAATTGATTGAGGCAGTCTTAGATAGGAACTGCACGAGTAGTGTGGATTCATCAAGTCGTTAACTCAAGGATCTTTGAGACTATTTGGATACAGCCACTGTCCTTAAGCCCCATGTAAAATTTTATTTTAATGGGAGTCAGGTTATTTAAAAACTGGAAACCCATGTTGCCACAATGGTGGGGAAAAAAAAAAATTGTATCTACAACTATAAAGTGTATTTAACATGTCAATTAGTTTCAAAGACTTTATAAAACATGTCTTAAGGGCCCTACAGACGATCCAATCTGGTTGACCTGACGTTAGGCCCGACCAAATAAGGTGCTACCTACAGTGCCTGATTTCACCAGTTTGGCCAAAAAATGGCTGATTGAACGGAAAAAATTCAGTCATACGATGTTACTACTACTTGCACCCGTGTTTGTAGTACAACTGACACGCTGAATCACCTGACAACGCTACAGACAACACGATTTGGTCAGCCGGTCGTGCGGTTGGATGCGCCGATCACCCGACATGAAATAGGAAATTTTTTGTCAAGCGACGCACCTACACATGGTCTGATATTGCACCTGATCTGAATAAATTCGCCCGACCATCTGACCAAATCGTATTTTTGTAGGGCCCTTTAGTGTATATTTTTATATTTTAGTCTAAGGCCTATTTTTATATGTGGACCAACTCTTTGGTCTAGTAGTCAGAGTTTCTGGATACAGATCCAAAGGTCCCAAGTTCAATCTATGGTGCTTCCAGAATTTCTGTGGAGCAATGCGTCTGAAACAGTGGTCAAATGAGGAGCTACTTGAATGAAAAAGTAGCGGCTACGGCCTAGAAAATCGAGATCAATGGCTGGAGGGTTTGCTGTGCTGACTACATGACACCCTCTATCCACACATGTCGGCACTATCTTCACTTACACTTGGCGGCTACTCTGTCAGTATAGCTCAGGCTCACACCATGGAGTTATTTTTAAAAAAATACTTTAATTTGCCTGTTTTGTATATCAATCTGTATTTTTTCAAACAACATTAACTGTATAGTGCTAAAAAAACTAAGCCTAACAACCTATCTTTAGTTTGGAATGTCACAGGTTTTGATGTGTTAGTTGTGAATAATATTTGCATTTTGAAAGTGTTTTGTTACAAAAAACATTTCTGAAATTGCAAAATAAGCCCATGGATTTAATTAACAATTCTTAGCAAAAAATAAATGGATGTTATTTACGGACTACTTATTTAGGGGAACTTCTTTCCAGCTGGTCACCAAAAAGCCTAAGCTCACCCTTGAGTTCATTTTTTTATATACATTTTTTGAGAGGTCATCCATTAAAAAAAGCCTTCCTTTTCAGTGTTGTCTTAATATCTGTTTAGGCTATACACATGTGTGGTTTTAGGGATTAGAAAGGTTGAATTTTGTGGAAATGTACCCACATTTGTGTGGATAGAGAGAGTAAAACCATTTAGGAGAAACCCCCCCTTAGGTCATTCGATCACAATTCGAAACCCCGATCTCCCCGTCATTGGCAGTTCAGTGATCATTGAAGACACCTTAAACTATTTGACCACTGGAGGGGTTGAAGCTTAAGTTATTTTTTGTAGTAGCCTACTTTAAAAATAAAGTATGATAATTTTTTTTTATGTATTAGACAATTCCTCTCGTGATGGAAGGTAGAGATGTTGTCGCCATGGCGCGGACGGGGAGCGGGAAAACTGCGTGTTTCTTGATTCCGTTGTTTGAGAAGCTCAAGATGAGGACAGCAAAGTCGGGTGCAAGGGCTCTCATATTGTCCCCTACTCGAGAGTTAGCGCTTCAGGTTTGTTGGGTCTTTTTTAATTAATAAGTAAGACTGTAAATAATTATATTATTCACTGTCTTAATCAATGTTGATTCGATTACACTATTTTACGAATCTGAATATCCAATTTATCTCCGGATATGGAATCTCAAATCTGAATCTCGGTTTTGGAAAAATGTATTTGAATATTAAATGAAATAGCCTATAGATATAATAGAGTAATAAAATATAAATACTAACTAAATGTTAAAATTCTTCTTTATAATCCATTCATTATAATATTCATACAGTTAAGTGTTATATTACTGGTCCGGGGACTGGTTGTAGATTTCATCTTATGGGGTCTGGTACTTGTCTTGTCCCAAGAGTGCCGGACTAAAGAGTTTAAAATGTATTTATATTGCTACAGCTTTAGATAACATGACCTGACATATGGAAAGTGGACTGTACAAACAGATTTAAATGAAATTAATGATTTTGACAGCTATAAAATTCATTAAAACAATTATTATATATTCATGTGTCATTAAATGTGACCTACAGCTGTCATGATATATATTATCAATCAATACTGATACAATAACACATATAATACAGTGTAATGTTATCATTACTACCCACAAAATATATTTTTATATTTTCTAGAAGATTATTTTCCGCAGAATCCAACTATAAACGTTTTTTGCTCTAGAAAGAATGAAACTATATAAATTTATTGCAATTTGATATAATTAATTTAAAATCTCACAGTTTACCCCATTTATCAATTAAAATTACAGGATCTCCAAAGCAAGAAATTTGACACCTTATTTCAATCGGTAGCTTGTCTTGTCTACTGAGCTAAGAGCCCCGGATTCGATTCCTGGCATGGCTGAAAAATATATCGTTGGTGAAATGTGTGTTTCCTGTTTCACAGTGATGAATTAACGGCCAGGGGTCTAGGTGTTGTGTCTCTTCTAGAATCAAGTTAATTTATAAGTTGTGTGCTGATATAATTATTCAATTCAAAAAATGCTTTTTAAATACCCTGAATAAATAAAATAAAAAAGTATAAAGCGTGAAACATTTTTAAAAGTTTCATGTTTATTTTATTTATATATAATGTATTCACATATTATATATATATATATATATATATATTTATTTATTTATAAGTCACGTGCTGATATAATCAGTCAGTTCAGAAAGTGCATGTTAAATAAATAATTAATTAAATATATGTGTGATCATTTTGTAGTCAGCGAGCATTAATTAATTATTTATTAAACATGCACTTTCTGAACTGACTGATTATATCAGCACGTGACTTATAAATTAATATATACATATAAAAATATATATAGCCACTACAAGTCTACAACCCTATTACTTTGACTTTGCGACAAACGCATACCAATCGGCCGTTTCTATTGTGTAGACCTTGAAGTTCTTCAAAGAACTAGGTCGCTTCACAGACCTGCGGGCCGCCGTCATTCTCGGAGGAGACTCAATGGACGATCAGTTCAGTGCGCTACACGGGAACCCTGACCTTATTGTGGCCACCCCTGGAAGATTCATGCACATCTGTATCGAGATGGATCTAAAACTCAGCAGTGTGGAGTACATCGTATTCGACGAAGCGGACAGGTGAAGCAGATAATGTTGTCTTTTTTAGAAAGAGTAAACATACATTCGCTGTCTTTTTTTTATGTTGGTAGTGAGATTTTTAATTTTCAACGCCTTTATTTTGTTGGGATATTAGTGTCTAGGACCTCATTTTAGAGGACTTCTCACTATAGCTAGCAGTAGTGTATGTAGGATTGCAAAAGCGGGTGGAGGTCATGTGGGGTTTAGAGGGAGGAACCCCCAACCGCCTAAGTTTTTATTTTTATTACCATTCCAAGGATGTTTTGCACTTGATATTTTCTTTGCTCACGATGTTAAACTGGTCATAAACCCCCTCCCCCATTTTATTTTCTCATGAGCTCCGTACAGATTTTGGGGCATCCCCAAACTTCGGTGAGGGGGGGGGGGGGGGTGGGCCCCC